>JARSSU010048542.1:0-11875 GCA_029619165.1 Eurosta solidaginis | reverse complement strand
AGGAAAGGAAAAAATAAAAGAAGGGGATAAGAGAGGACAGATCTGAAGTCAACACTGAAGCAAAAAGGCGAACTGGAATGACGTGTGTCAATTGTTATCGAAGTGTTAACGGTTTGTTTTCAACTGCACCTTGACGTGAGGGCAAGGCCAGTCAAGGTAGTCATTATCCGTTGTACAGTTCAGCAGTTCGTGTCATTTTCAAAATTTGAAAAGAAATCAGCTTAGCTCTGTCATAGTTGAAGAACTATTTTTTAACTGATACCGTCAATTGTGGGGCTAATGTGTTTTTGGTTTGCAGTGACACACAAAGCCACAGATTTGATTCGCCCACTTCGTGAGCTCATAAGTGTTGTTCTAAATGCGTATAAGTCTTTTACACAAAGTAACGCACCTCTTACTTACATTAGTACATATGTTATGCGATGTTTTGATTTAATTTTCATATGGCAGATTAGGCTTTGACATTCTAACGAAAATGGGGGGTTATTAAAGTGAGTGAACCCTTCTAAAAAAAAATATCAATTAGTTCCGTAGTTTTCGTAAAACGATGGCCTGAAAAAGTAAAATTTTAAACAAAAAATTTAATATCTTTACAGTAATAAGTAAATTATGTCAACATTCAACTCCAGTAATGAGTAACACAAATAAAAAAATCAAAGATAATATCAAAATGGGCGTGCCTCCGCCCTTTTCATTAATTTGTCTAGAATATTTTAATGCCATAAGTCAAACAAACATTTACCAATCATTGTGAAAATTTGGTAAGTGCATATCTTCTATGACGCTAACTGTTTTCTGTGAAAATGGCGAAATAGGTTGAAGCCACGCCCAGTTTTTATACACAGTCGACGTCGGTCCTTTCGCAAAATTGAGCAAAAATCGATATATCTTTTACTAAACTTAGTTCACGTACTTATCTAAACTCACTTTATCTTGGTATTAAAAATGGGCGAAATCCGACTATGACCACGCCCACTTTTTCGATATAGAATTCGAAAATGAATTCGAAAAATGAAAAAATGCCATAATTCTATACCAAATACGAAAAAAGTGATGATTAAAACATGGTGATTGGAATGGTTTTTTAACGAAATATAACATCAGAAAAAAACTTTGTAAAATGGCTGTGACACCTACCACATTAAGGACACAAAAAAAATGAAAAAGTTCTACAGGGCGAACGATCGAAAGCCCTTGGAGTCATGGCAAGAATACGGGTCGTGGTTATTACATATATAAATAAATTAACGGCACCCGACAGATGATGTTCTGGGTCACCCTGGTCCACATCTTGGTCGATATCTCGAAAACGCCTCACATATACAACTAAGGTCCACTCCCATTTTAAAACCTTCATTAATACCTTTAATTTGATATCCATATCGTACAAAACACATTATAGAGTCACCTCTGGTCGCCCTTTATGGCGCGATATCTCGAAAAGGCGTTCCACCTATAGAAACTAAGGCCCACACTCTCTTTTAAAATACTCATAACACCTTGCATTTGATACCCATATCGTACAAACACATTCTAGAGTCAACCCTGGTTCCACCTCTATGGCGATATCTCGAAAATGGCATCCACCTATAGAACTACGGCCCCACTCCCTTTTAAACCCCTCATTAATACCTTTAATTTGATACCCATATCGTACAAACACATTATAGCAGTCACCCTGGTCCACCTTTATGGCGATATCTCGAAAAGGCGTCCACCTATAGAACTAAGGCCCACTCCATTTTAAAATACTCATTAACACCTTAATTTGATACCCATATCGTAAAAACACATTCTAGAGTCACCCCTGGTCCACCTTTATGGCGATATCTCGAAAAAGGCTTCCACTATAGAGCTAGGCCCACTCCCTTTTAAAATACTCATAATACCTTTCATTTGATACCATATCGTAACAAACACATTATAGAGTCACCCACTGGTCCACCTTTATAGCGGATATCTCGAAAAGGCATCCACTATAGAACTAAGGCCCACTCCCTTTATACTCATTAACACCTTTCATGATACCCATATCGTACAAACACATTCTAGAGTCACCCCTGGTCCCACCTTATGGCGATATCTCGAAAAGGGCGCACCTATAGAACTAAGCCCACTGCCTTTTAAAACCCCTCATTAATCCTTTAATTGATACCCATATCGTACAAACAAAATATAGCAGCTACCCCTGGTCCACCTTTATGGCGATATATCGAAAAGGCGTCACCTATAGAACTAAGGCCCCACTCCCTTTAAAATACTCATTAACACCTTTCATTTGATACCCATATCGTACAAACACATTATAGAGTCACCCCTGGTCCACCTTTATGACGATATCTCGAACATAGCCCTAAAAGCCGCGATCACAACTAGGGCTACATTACTTTACTGATCTTTTTAATGTCTGTATGCAAGAAGGCGTGTTCCCTCGCCCGGTGGAACCGAAAAAGACTTGTCCTATGCTGAAACGTGGTAAAAAAGCCGGACAACCATCCTCATATAGGCCACTTTGTATGCTGATCTAGGGAAGATTTTCGAGCTTATAATAAGTGAGCGCCTACAGCTGACTCTAGAAAGACAAGGTGCGTATCGAATAGTCAATATGATTTCGCAAATCAAGATCCACCGTACATGCAATACAAAACAGTCGCCAATATAGCTAGAGAAGCTATTCTGGAGGCCAAAAATAAAAGGAAGTTCTGTGCATGATTGTGTTGGACATCAAGAATGCTTTTAACACTGCGAATCGGACTGCAGCTGGAGCCAGCGCTGCAAGCTTTGGCACTCCAGCTTACTTACGCAGAATAATAAGTGGGCTATCTCAAAGACAGAGTTACTTCTTTTTGACACGGATCAAAGACCAAAGAGTACAAAATCCAGGAGCGTGGCGTCCACAGGGAATCTGTTGTCGGTCCAACGCTTTGGAATGTAATGTATGACGGGGTGCTATAGAAGATTGATCTACCAGAAAACACTCAAATTGTGGGATATGCTGATGATATTGCAGTGTGTAGTGTGAGCCAAGAAACATGGACCTGCTTCAAACATTATGTAATGACGCCGTAGCAAGAATAAAGGAATGGCACTAGACCAATGCGGGACTGGAGTGACTAGACCCAAAAGACGGAAGTGGTATTAGTAAGTTCCAAACGGTCGCGCGAACGAAGTTAGTCTTACTGTCGGAGATCATCAAATCACCCAAAGGATTCCTTAAAATACTCAGGAGTGCACATTGACTCTAAGTTAACTTTCAAAGAGCACTTCAGAGCCGTGGGGGAGGAGAAAATTACCAAAGTTAATGGATCACTTATGCGAATAATGCTAACATTGGTGGTCCGAGCGAAGCTACACGTCAGCTATTGTCCACAGTAACCAGCCTCAATAATACTATACGCAGCACCCAGTGTGGTTCATGGATCTAAACAGACCCATCAAAAATATTATTAGCAGCGCGTACCAGACTTGCCTTCTTAAGAACAGCAAGTCCTTATCGGGACGGTGTCCGATGATGCGATCCTGGTCTAACCCGGAAAATCCCAGTAGACTTACTTGGCAAGCGAAATGGCTGATCTGCATGACATAACATCGAGCGACCATCTGAAGAGAGACAAGGAGAAGAGCCAAGGACACAAACAATAGCTTAAGTGGCAAAGAAACGCTGGAGGTTCGACGTAAAGGCGTTGGACTTCACACTAGTTTAGAACGTAGCCTCAATGGAATGAGGCGGAAGCACGGCGAACTGAACTACCATCTCACGCAGGATAATGAGTGGGACATGGCGGTTTCAAAGAGTATTTATGGAAGCGTAGGATAGAGGAAGATCCTCATTGCCCAATGTGTACCACGGAATAGAAACGCAGAACACGTCATGTTCCACTACCCCCAGTTTCCACGCAAGAAAGACTCACCTTGCATGGAGTCTTTGGGGAGGAACCTACCACGAGAAATTTGGTATCACATACAACATGCAACAGGAAAGAGTGCTGGACTGCAGTGAGCAAAATGGCATTATAGTAATGACACGCCTGATGAGATGCTGAGAGGGAGCGCAGAGAAATGCGCTTGCGAAGCAGTGGCGATAAATGGACACTCAGAGCAAATAGCGGGAACCTGGACGCAGGGACAACAGTAGCCTCTTAAAAAATGAGAAAATGGAACGCCACTGAAGTAATGCGAAAGTGGTGCCGGGTGGGCGACGGTTCCAGGACAGCTGTTTTTAGTCTACGACACACGGTTGCTGCGACGGCAGCAATTATGGTGCATTAGGCATTTTTCAGCCTCCCGCACCCTGTCCACCTTTATGGCGATATCTCGAAAAGGCATCCACCTATAGAACTAAGGCCCACTCCCTTTTAAAATACTCATTAACACCTTTCAATGATACCATATCGTACAAAACACATTCTACAGTCACCCTTGCGTCCACATTTATGGCGATATACTCGGAAAGGCGTCCACCTATAGAACTAAGGCCCACTCCCTTTTAAAAACACTCATTAATAGCTTTAATTTGATGCCCATATCGTACAAACACATTATAGAGTCACCCCAGGACGCCATAGTACGAAAATCGCATGCGGAAGACCAGTCGGTTCAAATCACTAAGTTGCTATGTATGGCATGTGATGCTGCCATGCCCAGAAGTCGCGGAAAAGCACAGCGCACTCCGGTATATTGGTGGAATTACGAAATTGCGGAAGAGCGTAGAAAATAGTCACAAAGCACGAAGAATAGCGCAGAGGGCACGCTCATCACCACGATATGCGGAGTTACACAGCACCTATGTCGCCACAAAGAAAGGCACTTAAAAATGGCATAAAAAAGAGCAAGAAGATATGCTTTAGAGTGAACTGCTGGATAATGTCGGCCTAGATCCTTGAGGATCAGCCTACAGAACTGTGATGGCCAAAGTTAAAGGACCAGATATCACAGCAACCTACGTGCCCGATACTGATGAATATTATTGTTGAAAAAACTTTTCCCGACGCAAGATGCTGGACTTATCCAAGCGAGGATCTAGAAAGTACGGAAATTCCGCCAAATTACAGAGCAAGAGTTGCTGGACGCTGCAAAAAGAGTTAAAAATACTCTTTAACACCTTTCATTTGATACCCATGTCATAGAAACACATATCCAGGGTTACCCTAGGTCATTTCCTACATGGTGATTTTTCCTGTATGTATCCACGCAAAAGACAATTTTGTCTCCAAAGCTCTCAGCTGAGTGTGTAATGTTCGGTTACACCCGAACTTAGCCTTCCTTACTTGTTATTTATTTGAGGCGATGTAAACTCAATTTCCATTTTCCTATAGATGCCGTCTTAAGCTTATTAATTTTTACGAATATGTTAAAGATGAACAGACGTTTAAATCGGACGAATTAATGTCCCATTAACACTTAATACTAGATCTTGATTATGCCAACCCACTGTAGCTTCGAGCAGTATTGTTGCTCAAAATTTAGTGCACTGCCCCCAACTATCGTTTTGGAAACAGATAGAGCTAATAAGTATTTTCTCTATTTGTTCCTTAAAAATACAGTTTATTGTACACATATCACATAATCGTTATCAAATTAAGAAATCTATTCACTTGTGCAAATGCTTACTTATGTATGTATGAATAGCAAATAAACAATTTGCTTTAGATAGAGCAAACGCTATTTGTTCAATTATTATTATACCCGAAATTTTATGAGGAAATTTGCCCGCAATAACTTCTTCAAGCTATAATGGGCGGAGATAAGCAAACTAATTAGCATTTACCTCAATTCATTAAACTTAGCTAAAAAGTATTCTAATTTCTGAGAACTAGAGGAAAATTTTGTATAAATAGCTCCCAGAAAATTTAACTTGCTTCATTTTAAACTTAACAATCGACGGGAGAGTCTTAATATAAAATGAAATTACGCAATTCTATCGCGATCGTGTTTGTGGTCCTTAGCAGCTTACTGACTAATACAAATTCCCAATATCGCATTAAGGGTGGCAGTAATTGGGATATAAATAAGGATAGCCGACACTTGGTATCAATAAATGATACCACGAGATATCTTTGCACTGGTGCTCTTGATCACTCTGCGAAGGGTGGTTACAGCTGCGCACTGCTTGATAAATTTACTCGTGAATGACATCAGCGTTGGAGCTGGTGTATCGGATTTACGTAATTTTCCCGAAAATGGACAAATTCGCAAGGCAAAGCGTGTTACATTTGGCAGATGGATTTGATCCCGAAACATTTGATATGGATATAGCGGTGATTGTAGTGCTTACACGCTTCTCCCGGAGTGATGAAGTAGACAAAATAAAACTTTGTTGTACTGCATTAGACCCGGGCATAGAAATGCAAGTTAGTGGATGGGGTTCGAAAACTCCAGGCAATAGCCCACTTTCGTCTATACTCCAATCTACTATATTTTATGTATCAACAGAGGACACATGTGCGAATCGTTATGCGTTGGAAGGATTACCTTTAGCAGATCACAGTTTTGTGCTGCAAGTGACGTAGCTCATACGTGTAAGGGAGATTCTGGTGCACCGGGGGCGTTGTGGAATGAACGACTTTGTGCTGTGGCATCATATATGGCAGAGCCTTTGACCCCTATTTTCCGACTGTATATATAAATATAAGTAATCCAAATGTTCAAAATTTTCTAAAAAATTTGCCACGAGATTAATTGTACAAATAAATGTTTATAATTGCTATTAAAAAAACAAATTGAGTTGTATACAATTAAAGTGTGACGCATGCAAATGCCTTAGGTTGTGAGATCAAACTTTAATCATAGCTTTAAAGTTCCTTCGTTAATGAATAGAAGATGAAAAAGAGAAAATTAAGAAATAAGTAAGGGAAAATTGACCGATCCATGACGGTACTGATCCAACCAAACTTATGGAAATCAATGTATTTGTTATTGATATCATAGCATACTGCCTTGACATAACCTTACCATAGCCAATTAATTAGTTTTTGGTTTTCCGCCACATCGATAAGCTGTAAATTTCGCTAATTTATTCACATTTTGGAGTTATTATTTTTGTTTTGAAATGTTTTAGCTAAGTAGGTGAGTTTTTGATTGTGTTACTTTTTTGCATTTATTATTTTACTAGCCTTTACCGCGGCCCCGTCCGCAAGGAGAAAATAAAATATATGGGCTATTCACGTTAGCCTGCTTATCAAGTTATTGTTTATAAATTATTTTTGTCTAATATATTTTATTTTTGTAATAGAGTAAAAAAAGAACTAAATGAGCTGATAACCTGAAAGGCACGTTTACGTGAATAGTACAATACAGTTTTTCGAACTGGAAAAATACATTTTGTTTTTAAGTTAAATTAATTGATATGAATGGGGCGAAGGAATTACTATCCATAGAACAAAGGAGTGAAACTACAATTAGCTAAAACCAAAGAGAATTTTTAAGATGAAAATAGTGTTGCTTTTTCGTGTATTTAGTTGGTTAAAATATTACAAAAAGAGTAATTATAATTATAACAGTTCGTTACAGGATTCATTAAAAAAACTCTAAATAGAACGAAAAAGCTGTGTTAGATATTAAAGATAAAACATACCGAATTTTAATTACGAATAATTTGCAGCAAATCCATGGTCATAAAAGCTCATAATTTAAAAAGGCATGTGTGCTGAACTATCGGTTTCGAAGGGTCCTTAAATGATCCCGGAAGGGTCCCAAAATGTGTACCAAAGTTTTCCCGAAAAGTCCCGAAATTATCCCGACGGGATCCTGACAAATCCCGAAAGCCATCCAGAACTGATCCCTGAGGGTTCCCGAATGATCCCGAAATTAGCCTGAAGGGGGTCGCGGACGAATCCCGAAAACCATCCAGAAATGATCCCGGAAGGGTCCTCCAATGATCCCGACATAGTCCCGCAAACCATCCAGAAATGATACCGGAAGGGTTCAGAAAAAGTAAAACAAATTACCCCGACTGATTCCTGGACGGATCCCAAAAACTATCCAGAAATGATTCCGGAAGGGTCTCCGAATGATCCCGACATAGTCCCGCAAACCATCCAGAAATGATACCGGAAGGGTCCCCAAATTATACCCCAAATGGTTCCGAAATTACCTGACGGGGTCCCGAAAACCATACAGTAATGATCCCGGAAGGGTCCCAAAAATATCCCGAAAAAGTTCCGAAGTGACGGGATCCCCGACTGACCTCGAAAACCATCCAGAAATGATGCCGGAATGGGCCCTAAATTATTCCGAAATAGTCTCGAAAAATTCCCGAAAATGACTCTGACGGGATCCCGGAACTGATCCCAAAAACCATACAGAAATGATGCCGGAAGAACCCGAAAGGATACCGAATAAGACCCGAAATGACCCTGGCCCTAAAATCATCCACAAATGATGCCGGAATAGTCCGAAAACGTCCCGAAATGACCCTGGCCGGATCCCGAAAGTATCACGAAAACCATCCAGAAATGATGCCAGAAGGATCCCCAAATTATCACGAAATAGCCCCAAAAAATTTTCCGAAATTACCCTGACGGGATCCCGGACGGATCCTAAAATGCTCTCAGAAGGGTCCCAAATGATCTGGAAATAGTTCAGAAAAGTCACGAAAACCATCCAAAAATAATGCTGAGAAAGCTCCCCAAATGAACCCGGCATAATCCACAAAAAAAGTCACGAAATTACCCCGACGGGATTCCGTAAACCGTCCAGAAAGGATCCCTGAAGGGTGCCCGAATGGTCCCGAAATAGTTATAGTACAATCCCCAATGTAGATGCAATTTTCATGCAGTTTAACATGCAGCAGCGATCCATCTGGTTAAGGCTGGATGTACTTTAATGTAATTAATACTATCCATAACAGCTCATTAGAAACATTGTTGAAAGCCACGGCAATGTCTAAGAGGACTCCTAGAGCATATTCCTTATATTCCACGGCTTTCTATATGTTTTTTACCACCCTATACAATGCCTATTACCAACCGTCCTGTACTAGCCTCTTGCACTCCATCGGTGGAAACTCCGCAGCATGGGCCATGTAGCAGGATGCCCGGATAAATGCATGCTTAATTTTTACTCAACGGCCACCACTACGAGGTCCTCAGTAGTGTAATTAGGCACCATATATGAAAGCAGTTGTTTCTTACCATTACTACAGCTCGCTAAGTCCAGAAACCTTCCTCCGATGAGAGCCACGGCTCCTGGCTCAGCGCCACGTCAAACGAACTCTCTACTCAAGGGTTAGGAGTTCGCTACGGCGCCACTTTACTGTATTGGAGGTTTATCTGTAGGACTCGCGAGCACCATTGGGTTCTATTGTCCCCCTCAGCACGTCTTGTCACGTGCCGTCAGTCCGCACCTCAGTTGCCGGTTGCTGCGTTATAGAGATAACACTGTTCGAGGACACCCTTCAGCCTACTCGTACATGCTGTGCTGGGCTCGTTCACTGTACGACTACGGCGCATCGACATCACGGTTGAGCTGTGGTCTCTTCTAGACCCTTCGTGCGTGGTAAGACGTCAGCTACCTCCACCTGTCCTTGTTTTATCTTAGGCTTTTCGAGAGGGATCCTTAATTGGACTTCGCCACTTCTAGCGTGCTAGAATTTTTATCCTCGGGACTTGTTTTCGCATGTAAATTGCCTGTACCAAAAGGACATTTTGCCACCGCGTGTATAATTATCCTCCGCCTGCTTGCTTATTGGAAGAGGAAAACTAACCTTCCTCCGAAGGCCGAAATACAGAAAGTACCTTCCAATCATGTGGTCGGCATGTTCGGATTCTGATTTTGCAGAAGTTGCAGTGGATCCTTCGACTTCATCACGAATGGTATATCCATACTTTAACTTATGGTACCGTGGGGCATTTGCGCTTTATCCACCACCTCAAACCGCGCGATCGTGCCTTGCACGCTATCATCTTCACACCATTATACCTTGGACAATCTTAGTACTGCACGCTACTGCGAGAGAGCTCTTTTACTTCCTCTGCTCCGTACCCTTCTCCACTCCACTACTCGTTTTCATTTCAATTCTTTTCCAACACAGAGTTCATTTTATCAGCACTACTGTCGCTTCCCGAGTCCCTCTTGTCACTCAGTCCTCCTCTTATCATCGTCCTTATTACAATTTGGTAATGAGTCGTTCATCTTGGTCGTACGACCACCTGCCGACAAGGCGGCTAAGCGGTCAGTATATATACGAGGAAAAGACCCGTCCGCCACTGCAGCGCCCCTACTGTGGTACAAGACATCAATAATTCCCGAGAGGTGGCCCGTGGTATCGGGAAGGCTCCGTATCGAATACAGCCGATTATTTATCGCACTGCTGCAAATCATCCAATAGGCACGGTCCGCATAACACTTGGATTAGGGGGTTGGCAGTTCTTGGTCACCGACATCCCGCCGCCCTACTATGAGGCGAAACGGCGTGGATGCCAGCCCTAAACAGCTCGCCTCATATTCGGGCACTATGGAGTTCGGCAAGCCCTCACACCTACTCACATCGTATACCTTATTATTCGAATACCAACCCTAATATTGGAATACCTTTTATTACTATTGGATTAAGTATTTGCAACAAAACCAACTAAGTATAGTACCAGTATCATTGGGTGCAGTGAAATAACTCCTAAATGAAATAACTCCCATGAAATAAGTCCCAATAAAAATGAAATAACTCCCAACTTAATAAATGAAATAACTCCCAAAGAAGGAAATGAAATAACTCCCAATATTTGCCCGTTATTTCATAATGAAACCACAATTCCCAACAAAAATGAAATAACTACCAAATGAAATAAGGTCCCAAAAAAATTAAATAAATCCCAAATAAAATTTGAATTGGTATCTTTATACTATATGATCAGTTACAATGAGATTGGAAAAATTACAGCAAACTATTATGTAGATACATATGTAAAAGTTACAATTACAAGAAACTGAATAGTGTCGTCGACCTTTTCACGGCAAATTGGGCAGTTAAAGCTTTCTAGTCCTTCGGAAATACTCTAGCTTGCAGCATTAGAAACACAAGCGTTGCATATTTTAAATGTTTGCACGCATCAATAGTACATGGGATCAACCTCGAAACAAATTACGAATAAAATTGAGAGCGCGGTATTTCTGATGGCTTGATGCGGAATCTGTTCTTCCTCCGCCTCTTCTTCAAGATACGGTTGGGTCTTCAAAAAAATTTTCTTCTGGCTCCATTTTTTGGATACACCATCGATTAACAAACGCAGTAGCTGTTATGATTCCAGAACGTAGATTTTCGTTGGCTTAGCAACCAGTTCAGCTTTTCAATAATTTCGTCTTTTTTAGTTTTTCCCCAAGCTCACTACCATAGCGCATTCGAAATTTCGGGACATATTTAACTTCCTCTGTTTGTAAAACTTTGATAAATGTATAAAAGTTTCCCTGTTTTGTATCATTTTGCCAGCGCTTTATATCATCCTCGATGGCCGATGTCTCCGTGTGTTGTCGCAAAGACTGACATTCCATCTGATCCAATCTTTATTCGATATAAATAAAAAGCAAAAACAAAACGAACAACGAACTATACGCGAGACTTGTATGAGATTTCGGTAAAAGTCTAGTAGAGGGGTGGCAACTGCTAATACGTGTCCAAAAATATCGAAAGAGGTGTCAAAAGACGCTTATTGTCCTCGACAACAATAATCCGTAGGCGAAAAATAAAAATTTTATCTGTGTCCGGAGATATTTGCAGTTCAATTTGGCAATTTTCAAGTTGTAATGTTGTTGTGCACTGAACACATTTGTACGCAGAAGGACATCACCGTGGCGGTTAGCCACGGTTATACCAGAAACGATATAATATAGAGACATTGCATAGACGAAAAATAGTGTGAGGCATGCTTCACAAAATCTAGTA
>JARSSU010048541.1:0-16006 GCA_029619165.1 Eurosta solidaginis | reverse complement strand
CTTGACACCTCATTCGACAAAAGTCTTGAGCTAGACCGCATTACTCCGCAGAGAATTCTTTTTGCAACTTTTATATGTTGCGTTGCGAACAGTTTATACAAGGATCGCATTAACTAAAAGTAATTTAAGACTAGCGCGGCGGCATGCGCGAGGATCTGCATTATATTGACTAACTTCAGAAAGCTTGTAGAGGGGCTAACCGTCATTACCTCAAATATGTATCACGCAGAGAATGCTTATATTTTTGAATACATGCGAAAGCTTGAAGACGCCTTACTCCGCAAGAGGTAAGGTATAGAATGCTTTACTATATTAGACCACTTCCGTAAGCTTGGAAGCCCCGCATTACTCCTCAGAGAATTCTTTATATTGACAACTTCGTAGTAAGCTTGAGAGCCCGAATCGCTCCACAGAGAATGCTTTAATTTGACCCAACACTTCCGAAAGCTACTATGAGAAACCCGCATCTACCTTCGATAGAGAATGCAATTTCATGACAGACTTTGCTATTCGAAAGCTTTAGATTCGCATTAACTTACCCGCACAACCCTCACAGGTTATTATTACGTTGTTGACGACTTGCGAAAGCTTATATCTGCACCACAGCACTAACTCGCGAAGAATAAGTGCTTGTGCTGGTCAACTTCGCATTACTACGAAGAGAATGCTTCCATTTGTCAAGCTTGGAAGCTTTAAGCGACCGCGAATATAGCTCGCGAAGGCTTTTCTTTATTTGTATGCAGGCATTTGTTATCTCGAATCGCCATCATAACTGCGGAAAGTTTAAGGATATACGATAACTGTGTGCATTATGTCTGTCATGTGAAGAATGCTTTATTGACAAGACTTATGCGATAACCGCGTCTTTAGATTCCGCATGATCCTACCCGAACAGAATACTTCTAGTTGACATTAGTTTACTAATTGCGTTAGCTTACAGGCTGTCATTATTATTCACTACTACTCCGAAGTCATGAGTATATAAGCTTTATTGTGGGGTTCTTCAACTATCAGCAATACCCTACGTTTTTAACGAAGCATATTTGCTTATTTGATCAACAAAAATTTTTTTTGGTAGGTCTATTTAATGTAGATACTTACTTGAATTTTCTGCGAAGAAGTTTTTAGTCTATGAATGCTTTGATATTACTAATCTTGCTGAAAGTTTTGCACTATTAAACCTTGCATCTACTCCGCGAGGTAGATATGCTTTAGTTTAAAACTTTAGTTTCCATGAAGCTTGAGAGACCGCTTTATCTCAAGTGACTATCCCTCCTTTTTACGTAGTGAACAAGAATGATGTTAGATGACTACTTGCTGTGTAAGCTTGAGCTTATACACCAGGCTATTTTAAACGTCCGATAGCAGAAATGTTTTTTGAAACTTCGAAGCTTCGATAAGAACCGACGTGTTCCTCAACGCTGAGATAACATAAATCGTCCTTTTAATTGACACTACCCAAGGACTTTTACTCGACTCTTCTGCGCCACGTAATGCTTTGCGATAAGCCCTTGATAGACCGCTATATGTCAATTCATCTAGTTCCCAACTCGTAAAACACAACATTCTCATACAAAAGATATTTTGGATTGTCACCGCTGTCACCACTATTTATGGCGATATCTCGAAAGGCGTTCCACCTATAGACTCCAGTCGTGTTCTACTACCAGACTGTAGTGCAATATTTGTTCCAAATATAGCCAAATTCCGGGCATCCCTTTTAAATATACTCGGATTCGACTCCTTCCACCTTATACTATGTTCAAGTATGTATCCTCAATGTATCGATATCAATACGTGTCACATTCTAAATAGGTGGGAGCAACCACATCGGGACGCACCTTTATCGTCGATTATCCCGACACAAGAAGATGATCGTCTCTTACGTGAATATCTATAACTAAGGCCACACTCCTTTTCATAAAAAATCCTTTCATCGTTTATTAACTACCTTTCATTTGATACCCAACTCGCCACCTAAACGTCAAAATACGCATTCGAGCACGGGTACTATTTTTTTTGGAACCCTAGGTCACCTTTATGACGATATCTCGAAAAGTCGCTACGCCCTACCTAAAGAAATAGGTCCACTCAAATTCTTGGTCACCTGTTTATTAACATAATACTTTATTTAAAACACCTTTCATTTTGACTTCACTACACCACTATGAAGCCAGCGTAACATAACGCAGTTCTAGGATGCCTCAGTGCAAAATCGTCGTCCACCTTTATATGCGTACGATTTTCTCAGAAATTAGCGTTTCCGACGAATCTATGAACGAAGTCTCGCCACACTTCACCTTTTAAATACTTATTAACACCTTTCATTTGTGTAACGCCCCTCACACGTAACAAATAAATTCTATAGAGTCCACCGCTTTGTTCTTCCATTTTTTCCTTTCTTCATAGATATAGGTATCGCACATTAGCGTCCGAGAAAAGGAAAGGCGTCCACCCTATAGGAACTAATGCCCCTCCTTTTAAATACTCATTAGCACCTTTCATTTTCGATACCCATATCGTTCAGGTTCTGAACTATATTCCAAGTTTCATGCTTGTAGCACTATGCATGGTCTAGAAGAGGTCACTTCACTTAAATTTCAATTACAAGATTCGTTCACGCCGCCTGGTCCACCATTATTGGCGACTAGGTCTCGAAAAGCGCGTCCAACGGCCTATAGAACCTGTGGTTGCAAGCTTCCCCCGTTTTAAAATACGCATCATTACCACCTTTTCATTTGGCTGAGCCCCCATATATCGAACAAACACTTCTAGGTCAGCGCCCTCCTTGGCCACCTTTACGGTCGAATAACTCCCGTGCAAAAGGGGCTGTCACACAATCTAATACAGCCAACGAGTATTTTAAGCCCACTCACATATTTCTATGTGACATCACGGTCGATTTATAAGTTATTACACCTTTCATTGATTACCCTATAAAATAAAAAAAAGTGACATATATTTTTGTAACAACGTACAAACGCATCTAGAAGTCATCCCTAAAATGGTCACCGATATCCTTTTTACTGAGATATCATCCGAAACAGAACTCAGAAAATTTTTTTTTTTGCCCTCTATTAAACCTATATTAATGTATAACCAATAGTACCTCACACCATCCCTTTTCAAAATACTCTTAACACACTGTTCATTTCATACCCATATCGTACAACGCATTCTAGAGTCTCCCGGTCCACGTTTATGCGCCAATCATCTTTTGTCTGAAATACAGGCGTATCCTTACATCTCTACCTTAGACTAGAGTTTAGCCCACATAATTTTTGAATAACGAGTTTTCACCTTCTTTTATAAATAACCCACTCTTAGATCTACTTCAAAACAATTTCTGAGACCTTATCATCTTTGATACCCATGTCGTACAAACTCGAAGAGCATTTCTAGCTAGAGTCAAACTCTGTTGGTTCTGGGTCCCACCTTTATCTATATCTCACAAAAAAAGGTCCACCTATAGACTATTGCTCAAGAGCCCACCACTTTTAAAATACTCATTAACACTTTTCAATCAGTGCTTTGTACCCATTATCGTGTACAGAAGCCGCATTCTAGACATTCACGCCATTCATTAAAGTGCGGCCCTGTCCAACCTTTACAGACCGCGATATCTCGAAAAGGCGTCCCCCGTAAAGAAACTAAGGCACCCACCTCCCTTACTTACAAATATTGCTACTTTAATCACACTTTTCATTATAGTGATGATCAGCTACATATAACATTGTGAACTCACACGAGGAGCCATCTTTATAGTTTGCAACGAGATGCAGCGTTTCGGCTGTGGGTCCACTCTCTTATGGACGAGTATACGATTGTTCTTGTGTGAAAATTGGAGCGTCCGACCTATGACGAATAGACTGATTGGTGTCATGAGCCCACACGGGTACACCCCTTTTACGCAAGCTCATCTCATTAACGCTCCTTTCAGTACGAACAATTAAACACATTCTAAGAGTCCCAGCTATTGTTCGCCGTGCCCTGTCCCCGGGGCTTGCATTTATCTGGAGGAATATCATGCGAAATAAGGGCGATGTCTCTACAACTCATAGAACTAAGGCCCACTCCCCTTGTTTAATAGAAAGCACTATACAGATCCATATCAGACAACGTCTTTACCACATCTTAGATTCCCTAAGTCGTGTGTACAAACATTCATATCGGGATCTTCTCGCCTTGGTTTCGCGTTCTTGCGTGTCCTCCTCTTTATCTTGGTCGATATCTCGAAAGAGTGCGACCGGTCGTCCAACGAAAAGGCGTGATGTAGTTTAAATTCAGCGGCCATTTATGTGTAGCCACTCTGGATAAGGACTCTCTTTGATCCATATTATGGAACTAATGACCGTACGATTTAACACCTGTTATCAGTCTTGTATACTCAAGACTCGATTATCTACAACTGCAGTTTCGCTTAAAGGGAGGGTCATTCCTGTCCTCGGTTGGTCCACACTCTATGGCGATCAAAAATCTTCGAAAAGTCTCTTCGTCCAGCCTACAGAGAACTACATACTTATCAAAGTTACCCATTATGTCTACACTTTTTTCATTGTAGATTGATTACGCATACGTACAATACACATTTTCTATTGTCGTAGAAGATGTTCATCCGACGCTGCAGGTCCATCATTTAGGCGATAGCTCGAAAAGGCCCAACTGTCTCCTTTTGCGTGGTGACTACATTGGAACCACCTGTCAGTCATTTGATACTCATTGTTTCCTAGTTTGGTTTTTGGACCACATTGACTGGACTTTTTCTTTTCCCCATATCGACCACGCATATCTAAGTTCTGAGGTCATCCTTACGGTTCACCCAGCCTGATATTTAATGGCGATTTATTTCTGCGTTAAAAGATCGGCTGCTTCTCTGTCACGTTACTAAGAACTGAGAGTCTCACTCATTTCGCATGCAATATGTCCGTGCTGTTGGAGTATTATCGAACGTTACGGCCAGATGTATTTGGGTAAACTGACAGTCTATGGCAACTGCTATGGACCGTAAACAATCACAAAGGTAGCGCTATCTTTTCCTGTCCTCATGGTAAAACCGAATGAAACGTGGGATTCGGTCGGTTATTAGAACCAGGTCGCGCTAAGGGTGAAGAAACCGGCAAATCTACAACTGTGCAAGATACTGTTTGTTCCTTATAGTATAAACAATCCTCATTAACACTAGTTATCATTTGACATTTCCTCATTATTGATGGCGTAACTAGCATAACGTAATATCGCCAATTTTTCTATAGTATTCATCCGGTTTCTACTGGTCCACTCTTCTGGTCTGTGGTCGATTATTTATCTGCAAAAGGCAGATTCCGACTTATTATAGAACTAAGAAGAACCCGACGTTATCCGATACCCACTTTTACAGCTAACGCTTCTAATCATAACTGAGTTATCCTTTCGTGACAGAATTATAAGTTTGCAGTCACAAAATAACAAACCTAAGGTCCACCTTTATGAGGAGATCTCGAAAAGGCGTCCGCCTAAGAACTAAGAGCCCACATAACTCCCTATTAAAACACTCATTACACTTTCATTTGATTCCCATATCGTAAAAAACACATTCTAGAAATTCACCGCTGGTCGCATCTTTATATGGCGATATCCAAAATTCGTCCACCTATAGAGATTAAGAAGGCCTACTAGTCCTGTTTTTTTTTTTTTTTTTAAAATACTCATTAACACCTTTCATTTGACTACTCAAATCGTACAAAACGCATTCTAAGTCATCCTGGTCGCACCTCTATGGCGAATATCATCGAAAGGCGTCCACCTAAAAGAACTAACTAAAATACCCATTAACACTTTTCATTTGTAACCATATCGTACAAACACATTCTAATAGTCACCGCCTGGTCCATCTTTAGGCGATATCCTCGAAAGACCACTCCCTTTTAAAATACTCATTAACACCTGTCATTGATACTCATATGCGTACAAACGCATTCTGAGAGTCATCCTTGGTCCACCTTTATGGCGATATCTCGAAAAGGCGTCCACTAAAGAACTAACTAAAGACGCCATAACACATTTTCATCGATAACCATAGTCGTACAAACACATCTAGAGTCACCGCTGGCCATCTTAGGCGATATCTCGAAAAGTGCACCAATCCCTTTTAAAATACGCATAACACACTTCATTTGATACTCATATCGTACAAACGCATTCTAGAGTCATCCTTGCGTCCACCCTTATGGCGATATCTCGAAAAGGCGTCCACCTAAAGACTAAGGCTCACATAAAAGTGCCCTTTAAAATACTCATTAACACTATTTGATTTGATCCCCCATATCGTACAAACACATCTAGAGTCACCGCTGGTCCATCTTATTAGGTGCGATATCTCGCAAAAGGCGTCCACTATAGAACACGTCAAATGGACCCACTCCCTTTTAAAAGAATTAGTAAAACACTATCATCATTTGATAACCCATAACGTACAATAAATTTTAGAGTCACCCTGGTCCACATTTATGACGATATCTCGAACAGGCGTCCACCTATATAGGATTAGGCGCACTCATTTTTAAATATACTTATTAACAAAGACCTCTTCATTTGATACCCATAACGTACAAATAAATTCTAGAGTCACCCTGGTCCACCTTTATGACGTATCTCGAAAAGGCGTCCACCTATAGAACTAAGGCCCACTCCCTTTTAAAATACTCATTAGCACCTTTCATTTGATACCCATATCGTACAGCGCATTCTAGAGTCACCCCTGGTCCACCTTTATGGCGATATCTCGAAAAGGCGTCACCTCTAGAACAGGGTTCACTCTCTTTTAAATACTTATTACCACCTTTCATTGATACCCATATCGAACAAACACATTCTAGGGTCACCCCTGGGCCACTTTTATGGCGATATCCCGAACCCACCTATAGAAACTAAGGCCCATTCACTTTTTAAAATACTTATTAACACCTTTCATTTGATACCCATAACGTACAAATAAATTCTAGAGTCACCCCTGGTCCACCTTATGACGGTATCTCGAAAAGGCGTCCACCTATAGAACTAATGTCCACTCATTTTAAAATACTCATTAACACCTTTCATTTGATACCATATCGAACAAACACATCTAGGGTCACCCCTGGGCCACTTTTATGGCGATATCCCGAAAAGGCGTCCACCTATAGATACTAGGCCCATTCACTTTCAAATACTTATTAACACCTTTCATTTGATACCAATAACGTACAAATAAATTCTAGAGTCACGCTGGTCCACCTTTATGGCGATATCTCGAAAAGGCGTCCACTATAGAACCAGGTTCACTCTCTTTTAAAATACTTATTACCACCTTTCATTTGATACCCATATCGAACAAACACATTCTAGGGTCACCCCTGGGCCTGGGCTATAGAACTAAGGCCCACTCCCTTTCAAAATACTTATTAACACCTTTCATTTGATACCATAACGTACAAATAAATTCTAGAGTCACCCGGGTCCACCTTATGACGTATCTCGAAAAGGCGTCCACATATAAAACTAAGACCCACTCCCTTTTAAATACTCATTAACTCCTTTCATTTGATTCCATATCGTACAAACAACATTCTGGAGTCACCCTGGTCCACCTTTATGGCGATATCTCGAAAAGGCGTCTACCTATAGAACCAGGGTTTACACCTTCTAAAATACTCATTACCACCTTTCATTGATACCATATCGAACAAACACATTCTAGGGTCACCCTGGGCCACCTTTATGGCGATATCCGAAATGGCGTCCACCTATAGAACTATGGCCCACTCCTTATATAAATGCTCTTAATACCATTTCCATTGGATACCCATGTCAGGCAAGACATAGCCCTTGGTTCAGTTCCTATGTTTTATAAGTACAAGGTTACCTAAAAGTAGTGTGATATTTACTACATACAGATTTACATACTTAAAATAAAATGAGCGAATATTGAATGTAAACAATAATTCTAATTTATTAATATTGCCAGGCTAATGTTAAAACCATTTAGGAACGGATCAGTGCTTATGTCGATATTATAAGTGAATGCTTTATTTGCTCATCTGATCCTTATTCTTCCAATAGTAGCTGTGTTTTTTATTTTTACATCTTAGACGTTACGCTTAAACAATATATGACTGCTAAGCTCTTGGACGTCAACTTTAAATACTCCTTCTGAAATTGCTGCGTCATACAAATTCAGTACTACTGAATTCCAAACGCATTATACTCAGATATAACTGAATATTGTAACGATTTACTGCAAATCCTCTTATTTGCAATCTCTGCTAAGTTTCGAATCACTAAACTGTTGTATAAATAACTCCAATTTTGAATATGGAAAAATGGCCTTTATTAAGTACTTCACAATAACATTTATACTTTGCTACCGCTGGCTTAATAACCAAACTGATTCATAACTCAAATGAAACTCTACTATTGGCCGCCAGATCGCGGTGCTTAATCACTAACTGATTGTAGCTCAACTCAAACTGTATTACAGCGCCTCTACATCTGTCGCCTTTTTTATACTCTTTGGTTTTCCTCGTTCGCATCTTCTAAACGCTTCCAGAATCTACTAGTCCAGTAGCTCTCAAACTTCTCAGCTGTAACTACAATGCACAATTTTATAGTTTTTCTCATTGCATACTTATAGGAGTATCTCAGATATATGCATGTATTTGTGCATTGACTCTCTGCTGCTCGTACACGTACATGGTGACATATATGTAGACGCAGTTATTGTTTCGTTTATGTAGATACATGATGATTGAATTATGATGTGCATTCACGTCACTGCTTAGCATCGCTTAGAGCTTGCAGCACACTTTCTTTTGCTAATATTCGTAACACTGCCCTCGACCTAAGTCTGATCGTCCCCTGATCAGACCAAATCTTTTCGATCTAAACGCTGCTAGCATCGCCAAATGTACCACTCTTCTACTCCGTGGTTTCTCAATGCTTTGTATGCGGTAGATGGTATCACTGATCTTCTTCACAACCTTGTACGGGCCTTCCAACTGCACCGAAATTTGGGATGGAACACCTTTCCGCCGGTGAGGGTTGTATAACAGTACCTAATCTCCCTCCCGGAAACCTTATTGAATTATTTTCCTTGCCGTACCTGTGTTTCATCTTACTACTCATTATCCTGGATCGTTCCTCGCACTCTGTTGCTCGGCCAATGAAGAACTACTTCGCAGAGCTTTCGCTGGACGGATTTGATTTGCATAATCCGTATCGTTCCGACGCTTCACAACAGTAGTGTGCCTTGGCTTGAAACCACCCTTGCATTCTTTCTCGTTTTAGTACGTCCGTTAGGGCTTTTCAATGCCAGTGTTTCTCTCACAGGTACCTTCGGTTTGATTTGTTTGGCCCATTTGTTCCATCAACCTTTACCTTGAATTCGTGGCCTTCGTCAAGTCTTCTCCACCAGTACCCGATTACTGCTGAACCCTTTTTTCAAACTAAAGTTAAGTGGCACATCTTGGTTCTCATAACGCATCACCCTTCTCTGCATATCGATCTTGATGTCATGGTCAACCAGAATCCACTCCATATAACTTCATCAACAATCTCCGCCACAACGATTTGTGTAGACCATGACCTTCCATCAATACTTCACTTATCACTCTCCCTGAACTTGTATACTCGCCAGTGACCGTACGCAACTTTGCTCCAGGTAACGGTTTTACTCTCCTGTTGACCAGTCAGATCGGATCAAGGATGAGATGCGCCCGTATCTACAGTCAGTATTCGTTCTTTGCCATCCACATTCCTCTGACGGTAGACGCTCGATTTTCTGCCAGTTGCGACACAGAATATCACGGGCATTCATAGCTGGATCTTGCTCTCTACCTCTTAACTCGCTCTTGCTCATCTCCTCCAGCTTTGTGTACGCCCACCCACATTGTTGGAACTATTAAGGCCAGATCGCAATGACGTGCAATGTGACCGGACTTCCCGCATTTGAAGCATTTGATACTTTTTTACTCGCTTTTGCGATCCTTTCAGCGCCTCCATATTGCGTCTATCCACTCTGGCCTTTCTACTCCACAGGGCGTGCTTTGAAAACTGGCTTACTCAATAGCGACGCTGTTTCTTGAGTCAGTGCATAGGATACCGTTTCAGCGAATGTGGTTTTGGGTTTGCATATGTGCTCGCTTCGTTTCTACGTCCCGTATGCCATTTAAAACTCTGGATTTTTACCCTTTGAGTGTATTCCACGGGTGCGTCCGCATTTGCAAGATGAGCCAATCTTTCAACATCCGAGGCAAACTCCTGCAAAGTCTCATTCGCTCTTTGGTGACGGTTTTGCAATTCAATTTGAATATCTGTTCCTGTGCTCGCTTCCATAACGTCTCTCGACAGCGGCCATCAATGCTTCATAGTTGTTCCGCTCTCATTCGGAATCGTTTGTAGGATTTCGGCTGCTGGCCCTTTCAATGCACGAACAGAGCTGCAACTTTATCTTCAGCATTCCAGTTGTTCGCTGCCGACGTCTTCTCAAATTGGGAGCTTAATACTGGAATGGAACAGAACCATCAAACGTGGGGATTTTACCTTCAGAGTAGACGTTGAAGTGATTGGACGGTTCAATGTACTCCTGAATCCGATCTTTCAAAGCATCCATCTCGGCTACACTTTATTTTGTCGTTCACTAACAGCCTCCACCTGCGATGAGAATTTTGTTTCTGTGCTCCAGCTTTGTTGAGATACGTTCTTCTTGTGCTTCGAGCTGTAATGTTATGCGTGCCTCTGTTCTTTTAATTGTCTGCAATTTGTGATGCCATGTGTGTTTTCTGTTCATTCCAATTGTGATGCCATATATGTCTTCTGTTTCTTCCAGTTGAGTTTCCATCTTGGATGTTATCTGTGTCGACATTTCTGAAATGCGTGCCTCCTGTGTTTCCAATTGTGATGCATATATGTCTTCTGCTCTTCCAGTTGAGATGACACTGTCGATGCAGAGGATGCTTTTATTGACAACTTCGAAAGCTTGAGAGACCGCATTACTCCGCAGAGGATGCTTTATTGACAACTCGGAAGCTTGATAGATCGCATTACTCCGCAGAGGATGCTTTATTGACAACTTCGAAAGCTTGAGAGACCGCATTACTCCGCAGAGAATGCTTTATTGACAACTTCGGAAGCTTGATAGATCGCATTACTCCGCAGAGGATGCTTTATTGACAACTTCGAAAGCTTGAGAGACCGCATTACTCCGCAGAGAATGCTTTATTGACAACTTCGAAGCTTGAGAGACCGCATTACTCCGCAGAGAATGCTTTATTGACAACTTCGAAAGCTTGAGAGACCGCATTACTCCGCAGAAATGCTTTATTGACAACTTCGAAGCTTTGAAGACCGCATTACTCCGCAGAGAATGCTTTATTGACAACTTCGAAAGCTTGAGAGACCGCATTACTCCGCAGAGAATGCTTTATTGACAACTTCGAAAGCTTGAGAGACCGCATTACTCCGCAGAAATGCTTTATTGACAACTTCGAAAGCTTGAGAGACCGCATTACTCCGAAAGAGAATGCTTTATTGACAACTTCGAAAGCTTGAGAGACCGCATTACTCTGAAGAGAATGATCTATTGACAACTTCGAAAGCTTGGGAGACCGCATACTCCGAAGAGAATGCTTTATTGACTGACAATTTGGAAAGTTAGAGAGACCGCATTACTCTGAAGAGAATGCTTTATTGACTGACAATTTGGAAAGTTAGAGAGACCGCATTACTCTGAAGAGAATGCTTTATTGACAACTTCGAAAACTGAGAGACCGCATTACTCCGAAGAGAATGCTTTACTGACAACTGCGAAAGCTTGAGAGACCGCGTTACTCTGAAGAGAATGATCTATTGACAACTTCGAAAGCTTGAGAGACCGCATGACTCTGAAGAGAATGATTTATTGACTACTTCGAAAGCTTGAGAAACCGCATTACTCCGAAGAGAATGCTTTATTGCAACTTCGAAAGCTTTAAAGACCGCATTACTCTGAAGAGAATGCTTTATTGACAACTTCGAAAGCTTGAGAGACCGCATTCCTCCGAAGAGAATGATTATTGACAACTTCGGAAGCCTGAGAGACCTCACTAATCCGAAGAGAATGATTTATTGACAACTTCGAAAGCTTGAGAGACCGAATTACACCAAAGAGAACGCTTTATTGTCAACTTCGAAAGCTTTAGAGCCCGCATTACTCCGAAGAGAATACTTTGTTGATAACTTCGAAAGCTTAACAGACCGCACTACTCCGAAGATAATACTTTATGGCCAACTTCGCATTACTACGAAGAGAATGCTTATTTGTCAACTTGGAAGGCTTAAGAGACCGAATTACTGCGAAGAGAATGCTTGTTATCAACTGCGAAAGTTTAAGAGACCGCTTCACTCCGAGGAGAATGCTTTATTGACAACTTCGAAAGCTTGAGAGACCGCATTACTCTGAGGAGAACGTTTTATTGACAACTTCGAAAGCTTGAGAGACCGCATATGTCAACACATGAACTTGTATTTTTAAAAATTATTTATTTAGGTTAATATATCAATACATGCACTTTAAACTAATTAGAATTTTCTTTTTGGTGTAATCAAAAATTTTAATTTTTAAAAAGGTAATTCTATTAAAAAAATATTTAAAAATTAAAGTATAAATTACAAGGTATATTTTGTTATAATAATTAACACTATATTTACTCCCCCTCCAAGAAAATTTAAAACAAATAAATAATTAATTAATATCAAATGTAACCTTTTTTTTATTGTTTAATGTATTTGTATTTGTATTTAAATTAGTGTTAATAAGTATGTTTGCCGGTTTAAGTAAATCAATTGAAAAATTTTTAATAGTATTTTTGTATTGAATTGTAAATGTTTTATGTTTGTTAGAAATAACTTTAAAAGGTCTTTCATAAGACGATTGTAAATTATATTTACGAAGAATTTTAACAAAAACATACTCACAATTTTCTAATTTTTTAGGAACGAAAAAGTCTTCTTTGTTGTGATGAAAAACTTAGAACGAACAAGCGAAAAATATTCTCTTATTTTGTGAAGAGCGTCACTAGAAAATCATGTTCTTTATTGTTATTTGAAACAATTAATTCACCAGGTATTCTAAGTGTTTTGCCATAAACAAGTTCAGCAGATGAACATTTTAAATCTTCTTTAATAGAAGTTCATAAACCAAGAAGAATGAATGGTAAAATGTCAGACCAATGAACCGAGTCGTTTGATGCTATAATTGCTGCTTTTAAAGTTCGATGAAATCTCTCTATCATGCCATTTGTTTGGGGATGGTAAGGAGATGTATGAATTTTATGAGAAAAAAGTTTAGTTAATTCCGTAAAAAATTTTGAGGTGAATAGTAAACCTTGATCTACTGTAATATTCAATGGTATACCAAATCGTGGTATATAATTAAGAATAAAAGTTTTTACTATAGTATTTGTTGAAATGTCTTTAAGTGGATAAGCTTCAGGACAACGTGAAAATCTGTCAATAATTGTTAAAATATAACATTTTCATTTGAAACTGGAAGGTTCGATAATATCCATATGAATATGTTCAAAACGACCTGATGGTATTTGAATTTTTGAATAGGAGATTTAGTATGCCTTGAAATTTTGGATTTTTGACAATTGATGCAAGATGAAGTCCAATCATTAATCTCTTACGCATGTTAGGCCAATAATATCTATTTTAAAATAATTTTCTAGGTGTTCTTATACTTGGCTGAGATAATGAGTGAATTTTGTCAAATATAATTCTCCTCATAGAATGTGGAACATAAGGTCTAAAAGGTTGTAGAGAAACATCACACCATATATTTAAATTAATAACTGGAATATGAATTTCTTTTAAATTATTTTTAGAATTTTGATCAGGAATAGTTTTTTGTAAAAATATATCAGTTTAGTATGTACTTTATATAAAGTTTCTAAATTTATATCTTGAGTTGAAATTGTATATACTTCTGGAATACGGGAAAGTGTATCGGCAACTATGTTGTATTTTCCACGTATATATTGTATAAATAAAATAAATAAATGTAAGGCACGATAACCACCGAAGAGATTTAAGGCCGAGATTCTCTTCCAATTTGCGTCGTGCTCCATTTTAGTTTTTTTCTACAAATTGCCGGGAGGGGACCTACTTGTTTTGTGCCCACTCCAAACGGCATCTGCGAGGCAGATGCGTTTTCACTGAGAGCTTTTCATGGCAGAAATACACCGGAGTGCTTGCCAAACACTGTCGAGGGGCAACTCCGCTTAGAAAAATTTTCTTCTAATTGAAAAACCTTATTTCTAAAATTTTGATGTTGTTTTGCCCGGGTGTCAACCCAGGGCATTCGGTGTGGTAGGCGGAGCACGCTACCATCACACTACGGTGGCCGCCGTATAGCATTTGTAAATTGAGCAATATATTCAAGATGACGTAGTTTACGAGGAGATCTATCTACTTTAGAATTTAGAACACGAATTAAAGGTTTATGATCAGTATAAATTGTAAAAGTTCTACCTTCAAGAAAATGTTTAAAATGTTTAATTGAATTATAAATTGCCAAAAGTTCACGATCAAATGTTGAATATTTAGTTTCTGTTGTAGTTAATTTTCTTGAAAAATAAGCTAAAGGTTCTAGTATATTATTGCTAATTTGTTGAAGAACTGCTCCAATAGCAACATTTGATGCATCTACTGCTAATGATAAAGTACCATTTTTGTCGAAAATGTTTAAGTAAAGTACTTTGAGCTAACAGTTTTTTAACATTTTCGAAAGCTGTTGTGGTTTCATTTGTCCAATTTTTTTGTTTGAGTTTGTTTTTAATTGTATGTGTTAACATTTCATGCAGAGGACTAAGTTCTGTTGCTAACAATTTAATATATCTGTGATAGTAATTTACCATACCTAAAAATTTTTGTAACTTATTTATAGAAATTGGTTTTTCAAATTTGTTATGATTTCAATTCGATCTAAAGATGGTTTAATGCCTTCCCCTGAAATTTCGTAACGTAAGAAATTTAATTTATTTACACCGAGAGTACATTTTGAATGTTTGATATTTAAATTATATTCTTCAAGTCTTTTGAAAACTGATTTTAAATGATTTATATGTTGATCTTCATTATCACTGGCAATAAAAATGTCATCAATGTATGTAAATACAAATCGAAATCAGAAAATACTTCAATAATAAAGGCTTGGAAAGTTTGAGCACTGTTTCGTAAACCGAAAGGCATTCTTACGAATTCAAACATTCCAAAAGGTGTAGTTATTGCTGTTTTATGAATGTCTTCTTCTGCCATTGGAATTTGGTGGTAATCAAGTACAAGATCAATTTTGAAAAAATTTTTGTTTTTTAAATCAATGTTAAATCGTGGATATGTGGTAATGGATACCGTTGTGGTGTGGTAATAAAATTAAGTCTTTGATAGTCTCCGCAAGGTCTCCAGTCATTTGGTTCTTTTTTATGAACGAGATGAAGTGGAGATGCAATAGGAGAATTTGAGGGTCTGAATATACCCGTTTTAATTAAAATTCAAATTCAGCTTTAGCAATTTTAAGTTTGATTGGATCAAGTCTTCTAGGTTTTGAAAATGGCAAAATACCTTTTGTTTCTATCCTGTGAACTGTATGGTGTTTCACTCCATTAGTGTAATTCACAGGAAATTCATTAAGTAGATTTGTAAATTTATTTTCATTAATTGGAATTTTAAATGAAAAGATATCAGAAAATCCAGAACATCCAGTAACTTTAATTTTTGTAGTAGAATATATTATTTCTTTATTTTTATATTGACAATAATTCCGAATTTTCTAAAAAGTTTGCTACTAAAATGGGGGTATCAATGTTCGCAATAATGGATGGAAATTCAAAGTCTCTTCTTAAACCTAAATCAATTTTAAGTAGTTTTGTACCGAAAGTTTCAATTGAAGAATCGTTTGCTGCAGTCAAAGTAAGATCCGAATTTCTTTTGTAAATTTTAAATTTAGAAAAAGGAA
>JARSSU010048540.1:0-29139 GCA_029619165.1 Eurosta solidaginis | reverse complement strand
TTTTCGCAGAAATAAGTAGCCGCCATAGATACTCTAAGCCCCTACCGAATTTCACCAGGGATTGGTAATTTTTTGTTCGACGTATGGCAGTAAGGATATCCTAGACATATAAATGAAAAAGGGCGGAGCCACGCGTGTTATTCCCAGATTTTTATCTAAGTTTAATTAATCGATCACATATGGTAATAGGAGTAACGTTCCTGCCAAATTTCATCATGATATCTTCAACAATTGCCAAATTACAGCTGGAAAAAATTTTAAATTACCTTCTTTTAAAAGTGGGCGGGGCGTTGTCCAAAATTTTATTAATTTTCTATTCTGGTCATAAGGTCAACGCACCTACCAATTTTCATCGCTTTATCCGTCTTGGGTAAATGAATATCGCACCTTTTCGGTTTTTCGAAATTTTCGATATCGAAAAGTGGCGTGGTTGTAGTCCGATATCTTCATTTATAATAGCGATCTGAGATGAGTTCTCAGGAACGTAAATACAAATTTCATCAATATATCTCAAATTTACTCAAGTTATCGGTTAACGGGCGGACGGGACGGACATGGCTCATCAAATCGACTCCTGATGATTTGATATATGGAAGTCTATATCTATCTCGATTCCTTTATACTGTACAACCAACCGTTATCCAATCAAAGTCAATATACTCTGTGAGCTATGCTCAACTGAGTATAAAAATTACAGACATGGGTATGAACCAAGCCCACTTTTACATAAGGGTTTTTAAAGGGATCGCGAATGAATGAAAGAAAGCTATATCTTTGCAAAAATTGCTTTATATCAATGGTGTTTCATTTCCCAGGTGGAATTATAAACAAGAAAAAGCAAAAAGTGTCAAATTTTCAAGTTGGGGTAGCACGCCCCTTTTTGACCAAGCAATTTCTATGTTGCGGGACCTATAACTCGAAGAAAAATATGATCGTAATAGATTGGGTGCACATGTTTCCTTATAGCGGGAAATATTTCTATTAAAAATTACGGGATCGATTAAGACCATGCCGCTTTTATATGTAAAGGTATGTCGTAGACAAGAAGAAATAACTACCTTAGCGAAAAATAGTTTTGTATCAATGATATTCACTTACCAAGTTTGTTGTAAGAGGAAATCGGGACGCACTTTTTCACGCATCAAGCCTTACACAACATTTCTAGAGCCTCAAAAAAATAAAATTTGTCCCTTGTAACAAAATTAGAAAAAGTTATTTATCTGAATGAAGTGTACAATTAAACTCACTGCTGAGTATATATTACACCTGAACTTTCCACCCTACTTGTTATGTTTAGAAAATTTAAAACAAATTTTTATTAATGAAATTGGGCCATTAAAACTGAATTATATACTAAACAATAGGCTATCAGGTGTTTTCCAAAATAAGATATATGTAAATAAAGTAGCGTTGTTATCATATCGTTTCGCTCATTTTAAATAGCGATCGGAGATAAGTGTCAAACGAATTCTATATCACACATTTCAATAAGATATCTTGATTTCAAGGTATACTGTTTACAGACGGAAGGACGGGCATTGATTGTGCATTTCTCTAAATAAATTACAAACGTAGGCGCGACAACATCCGAAGAGCTTTTAAGCCAAGCTCTCTTCAATTTGTGTCGCACTCCTTTTTGTTATTCTACAAATTGTTTTATCCTGGATGAGTTTTCACTGAGAGCTTTTCTTGGCAGAAGTACACTCGGAGTGCTTGCCAAATGCTGGCGAGGGGCGACCCCGCTTAGAAAAATTCTCTTCTATTTGAAAAAACTGTTTCTAAAATTTTGATGTTGCTTTCCTTGGGCGTGAACCGAGGCTCTTCAGTGTAGTAGGGGGAGCACGCTATCGTCACACCATGACGGATTGAAACAAAGCTGAACACAAAACTATGCTGAAGAAAGCAACTCGGAAAAACGCGAATTGAATAAAAACAAGTAAGGAAGGTTAAGATCGGGTGTAACCGAACATTACATACTCAGCTGAGAGCTTTGGAGACAAAATAAGGGAAAATCAATATTAGCAAAATGAACCTAGGGTAACCCTGGAATGTGTTTGTATGACATGTGTATCAAATGAAAGGAGTTAATGATATTTTAAAACGTGAGTGGGCCTTAGTTCTATAGGTGGACGCCTTTTCGAGATATGGCAATAAGAGTGGACCAGGGTGACTCTAGAATGTGTTTGTACGATATGGGTATCAAATTAAAAGTATTAATGAGGGTTTTAAAAGGGAGTAGCCTTAGTTGTATATGTGAAGGCGTTTTCGAGATATCGACCAAAATGTGACAGGGGACCAGACATCTCTGTCGGGTACCCTAATTTGATATATCATACGAACAGTATTCCTGCCAAGATTCCAAGGGCTTTTGATTTCGCCCTGCAGAACTTTTTCATTTTGTTCAACTTAATATGGTAGGTGTCACACCCATTTTACAAAGTTTTTTCTAAAGTTATATTTTGCGTCAATAAACCAATCCAATTACCATGTTTCATCTCTTTTTTCATATTTGGTACAGAATTATGGCATTTTTTTCATTTTTGTAATATTCGATATCGGAAAAGTGGGCGTGGTCATAGTCGGATTTCGGACATATTTTATTACCAAGATAAAGTGTCTTCAGATAAGTACGTGAACTAAGCTTAGTTAAGATATATCGTTTTTGCGCAAGTTATCGTGTTAACGGCCGAGCGGAAGGACAGACGGTCGACTGTGTATAAAAACTGGGCGTGGCTTCAAACCGATTTCACCCATTTTCACAGAAAAACAATTGTCGTGATAGAATCTATGTCCCTACCAAATTCACAAGGATTGGTAAATTTTTGTTCGACTTATGGCATTAAAAGTATTCTAGACGAATTAAATGAAAAAGGGCGGAGTTACGCCCATTTTGAAATTTTCTTTTTCTTTGTATTTTGTTGTACTATATAATTACTGGAGTCGAATGTTGACATAATTTACTTTTATACTGTAAAGATATAAATTTTTGTTAAAATTTGACTTTAAAAAAATTTTTTTTAAAAGTGGCGTGTTCGTCATCCGATTTCGCTTATTTTTATTTAGCACACATATAGTAATAGGAGTTAACGTGCCTACCAAATTTTCATCATGATATCTTCAACGACTGCCAAATCACAGCTTGCAAAACTTTTAAATTACCTTCTTTTAAAAGTGGGCGGTGCCACGCCCATTGTCCCAAAGTTTTTCTAATTTTCTATTTTGCGTCATAAGGTCAACGTACCTACCAAGTTTCATCGCTTTATCCGTCTTTGGTAATGAATTATCGCACTTTTTCGGTTTTTCGAAATTTTCGATATCGAAAAAGTGGGCGTGGTTGTAGTCCGATTTCGTTCATTTTAAATAGCGATCTGAGATGAGCGCCCAGGAACCTACATACCAAAATTTCATCAAGATACCTCAAAATTTGCTCAAGTTATCGTTTTTACAGGCGGACGGACGGACGGACATGGCTAAATGAATTTTTTTTCACCCAGATCATTTTGATATATAGAAGGCTATATCTATCTCGATTAGTTTATGCCGTTACGGATTACCATTATGCGAACAAAGTTAATATACTCTGTGAGCTCTGATCAGCTGAGTATAAAAAATAAGTGAATTTAACCATATTTCAATCTATCTACTAGCTGTTGTCCGCCACTTCCTAAGCGTGAATCTTTGAAATAACGAATCTTTACTTTTATTTTTGGATTATTTAAAACCGCTATATATTAAATGCCGCAAATAGCTAAGAAATTTTCGAAGCTAGTTACCGGAAGGCAAGTAATATACAGTTGTCCTAGCATACCGTCACGGAAAACTTCTCACGTATACGTTAATAGTATAATTGGGAGTTTGGTTATGCCTTGTATAAAATCTCCACAATTATAAGAGCTTTTGCTTCTTTGAAAATTTAGGATGCCCATTTAAGATGTGCTACGTTAACTATCTCCTCTCCATTTAATTGTTCCGAAGTACTACTGACACAATCCAAGTATCGTTGTTACACAAAAGGAAGAGTGTGAATTGCTACACTGAGGGAATTATCTCACATTGATTATATGGTAAACTACTAACCATTCTTCTTGGGATATAAACCTGGCGAATGTTTGGCAGAACTTTCTTTAAATTTCCACACACAATGCTATCTAGGAACTAGCCCCTGCTTATTTTATGTACATATAAGACGGTATGTCATTCTATAGAAAAGTTCGAACTATCTTCTTGACCTAGATTTAAATACCCTAAAGCAGGGTGCGGCTTGGAAATTTTAAATATTAAGTTTTTTGATTAATATACCCCTGATCGTTTTTAAAATGTACCCTAAATGCGTTACCGAAGGAGTTTTGTTGGTCGATACGAAAGCCAAGTAATATCGAAACCGCGGCTTTACTTATAGTTTTATTTTTAAGAATACACCTGGGCCACATTTGGGCTGTTATCTCCGCAACGGGTTGAAGTATCTAACAAATTTTAAAGCAAAGAAAGCGGCGTTTGAAAACAGCTCTATGTGGAAAAAACAAATTTAACACACTTCGATCGAGGTTCACATTTCTTGTAGCTCTTATTAAGCGATGGTAATATGGAAGAAAAAATAAATAAAACAAGTAGGACGGGACAATCTTCGGCTGTGCCGAAGACTTCATACCTTTCATCAATGGGGCTGAACAATAATCTTATCCCGTTCGTAATCTCCAAATAATCGTATGCATAAGATAAGTAATATATAGTGAACAGATGTACATACCTAAACGATTTTTAAGATAAACATAAAAAATGCAAAAAACCCCCTAATCTGAACGATCGGTTGTAATGGGATATATATTATATATAGCTCCGAATGAAATGATTTTTTCATGAAATCTTCTATGATATATTAGAATATATATCACCAAGTTTCACGTTTTTATATTGGAAATTAAGGAGAAATGGCTAAAAATATTTCTATCTCAAAGATCGGTTGTATGGGATATATATATATATAGCTCCGATCGAAATGAGTTTTTCATGAAATCTCTATGATAATAAATAAAATCCGTTTACGTTTTTATATGGAAATAGGAGAAATGCAAAAATTTTCTATCTGAAGACGTTGTAGGATATAATATATGTCCGATCAAAGTGATTTTTCAGGATATCTTCTATGATATATAGATATATATCACCGAGTTTCACGTTATACCTTCTAAATTATGGCAGGAATGGCCAAATCGTCTTATATGAACGATCGGATGTATGGGAGATATATGTTATAGTGGTCCGATCCTACCGGATCCGACAAATGTCTAATATAATTCAAAAATACATCCTTGTGCCAAATTTCACTGAGATATCTCAAATTTGAGGACTAGTTTGCGTTCAAACAGACAGACGGACGGACAGACGGACATGGCTATATCAACTCAGTTCGTCGCCCTGATCAATTCGGTATACTTAATGGTGAGTCTATCTTCTATATTTACAAACATCGGACCAAAGTTAATATACCATTTCATGTTCATGAATGGTATAAAAAAATGGTATAAATTTTATCGACAATCTCCACTTCAAATATGTTACAGAACATTTTGTAGCAATAATTGTATTTTAGGCACACGTTTGTTTAGTTCGTGTGGAATACGGCAATTTGACAATCATGGTTTTGTGGGATAGCGTGTCGCCAGGGCGTATGAGTAACCCTTGGCATGCACCTAAAAGAGAAATCCCTTTCCCACGCTGAACTAGCATAAGGAATATGGCAACCTTACTAACAACTGCAACTTGTTAAAATTTAAAAATTTGTTGTAGTAACACCCGTTGTTTAACCTAAAGCAGATATTCAAACCCACTTAAAGCTTTCGAGCTTTTCGAAGTATTTTATGTACAAAATTACAATACATGCTAAATGTGTCTAATTTAAAAGTTTAACATTTTCGCTGGATTTTAGCAGTCTTATAACATAACGATTTACACATTCACACATTCACTGAAACATATATATAAACATACAATGTACATACCAGCAGGCATTTCACAGTAAACATGTTTGTGGGCGCGCATGGTGACAACCTTCCCCCCTATTTAAGTAGCAATAAAAAAGCTCGTAAACAAATTGAAATACAAATATATATTGTTCTCATGTGCAGAAACAATTAGCAGCTTATTAAATGCGTACTGTTGTACCAATGAGCATATAATTTGTATGAATGTATACATATGTATGTACACATAACTATTTGCATAGGTGAATGTTATCGGAGCGTGTGCCCCACGTTCATTTATAATTAACGCAATTGTTCTTGTTGCTATTGTTATTGTTAGGTTGTATTTATAAATATGTCTGTTTGTTGTAATTGTTATCAAAGTTATAGCTTTATACATATGTGCTTCTGAACATGGCGTTGCGTTGGGCTTAGATTTGCTAATGTAATAGGTAATGTGGTTAGACTTATGTTTGTGTGCGTGCAAATTAGGTTTTGGGTGAGAGCGCAAGGCACTCGAGAGCATTTTTCTAGCGTAATGTGTTAGACTATGTTTGTGTGCGTGCAAATTAGGTTTTTGGGTGAGAGCGCAAGGCACTCGAGAGCATTTTTCTAAACTGCGATTCCCTGAATTTTTATTTGTTACAATTTATTTAGCTGGTACTAGTTTTAATTAGCCTTCCAGAGCCTAAAGGAATTGTGGAACGTTTTAAATTTTGTATTCTTTTTTAATTTTTTTATAAGAACGGCAGAAATTTAATCGTAATCAAAACTGGTACTTACTTTTCCAAAATCAGGTACTCTTTTAAAACCGCTATTTCGTGAATCCGGTATTTTCTAAGGACTGGTAACTTTTTTGACTATGGTATTTTTTTAGAGCAGGGGCATTTCTCGCCGGGTATTTTTTGAACCGGACGCATTTTTAAAACAGGGTGTAGTCGGTTAGTTGTTTGTAGAGAAGTATCCTTCAGAACCAGTCTTTGTGTTTAACCCGAGTACTATTTTGAAACAGATACCATAAAAGCCGATGTTTTTTTGAATCGGGTATTTTTAGAGCGGGATAAATATATGGAACCGGATAATTTTAGATCCGGGTGTTTATTTAGAACCGGGTACTTTTCTATAACCCAGCTAATTCCATGAATAGGATACTTGTTTGAATGTGTATTTTTTATAGCTAGTACTTTCCGAGCACGTTACTTTTAAGAACCGGGAACATTGCTAGTCGCGTCCTTTTCAGAAACGGGTAGTTTTTTGAGCCGGGAGCTTTTTAAGAATCGAGATCTTTTTCAAAACCGGGTTCTTTTTCAGAGCCTGGTACTTTGTGAAACCGGTTACCCTTTCGAGCCAAGGTGCTTACCTTGGCTAACGAACGCTTTTAAAGTCGTGGGATCTACTGACAGTAATAAGCCATTGTACAGATAGGTCATTTTGAACGAATATCAAGACAGTGGATTCTTCAACCGAACTTAAGAATATTTAATACTTAGCCTACTTGGCTGAGCCTAGGTATGTGCACTTGCAAAGCATAAATTCAAAGTATGAAAAAATATTTGCGAATTGTAGTCCACTGTTCTCACCGAATTTCAAACAGCTGATTTTGAAGAAATCTTTTATCACGGGTTGAAAATATACTTAATGAGAAATTTTGTAAATATGCGCGCATGTATGTGATATGAATGTGCTGAGCGAAAAATCATATGAAAAGCGTGAGTAATACGAAATATGAGAGTCAGATAACACGAGCGTATAAAAAATAGGCGCAAATAGTTTGCCGGATCTGGAAAAAAATGCCGAAATAATGGCAGAAATATTTACAATATTGTTAAACATTTCCAATAACTTCGTATCTACTCGAAAACTACTCATAAAGAAGCGAAACGAAGACCGAAGTCAAACTATACAAAACTGACGCAGATCAAGATGAACCAAGTAAGGAAGGTTAAGTTCGGGTGTAACCGAACATTACATACTCAGTTGAGAGCTATGGTGACAACATAAGGGAAAATAACCATGTAGGAAAATGAACCGAGGGAAACCCTGGAATGTGTTTGTATGACATGTGTATCAAATGAAAGGCATTAAAGAGTATTTTATGAGGGAGTGCGCCATAGTTCTATAGGTGGACGCCATTTAGGGATATAGCCATAAAGGTGGATCAGGGTTGACTCTAGAATGCGTTTGTACGATATGGGTATCAAATGAAAGGTATTAATGAGTATTTTAAAATGGCGTGGACCTAAGTTCTATAGATGGACGCCTTTTCGAGATATCGCCGTAAAGATGGACCAGGGGTGACTCTAGAATGCGTTTGCACAATATGGGCATCAAACGAAAGGTGTTAATGAGTATTTTAAAAGGGAGTGGGCCGTAGTTCTATAGGTGGACGCCGTTTCGAGATATCGTCATAAAGGTGGACCAGGGGTGACTCTAGAATGCGTTTGTACGATATGGGTATCAAATGAAAGGTGTTAATGAGTATTTTAAAAGGGAGTAATCCTTAGTTCCATAGGTGGACGCCGTTTCGAGATATCGCCATAAAGGTGGACCAGGGGTGACTCTAGAATGCGTTTGTACGATATGGATATCAAATTAAAGGTATTAATGAGTATTTTAAAAGGGAGTAATCCTTAGTTCCATAGGTGGACGCCGTTTCGAGATATCGCCATAAAGGTGGACCAGGGGTGACCCTAGAATTTGTTTGTACAATATGGGTATCAAAAGAAAGGTGTTAATGAGTATTTTAAAAGGGAGTAATCCTTAGTTCCATAGGTGGACGCCGTTTCGAGATATCGCCATAAAGGTGGACCAGGGGTGACCCTAGAATTTGTTTGTACAATATGGGTATCAAAAGAAAGGTGTTAATGAGTATTTTAAAAGGGTGTGGGGCTTAGTTCTATAGGTGGACACCTTTTCGGAATATCGCCACAAAGGTGGACCAGGGGTGACTCTAGAATGTGTTTGTACGATATGGGTATCAAATTAAAGGTATTAATGAGGGTTTTTAAAGGGAGTGGTGGTTGTTGTATAGGTGGTCGCATTTTCGAGATATCGCCATAAAGGTGGACCAGGGGTGACCCTAGAATTTGTTTGTACAATATGGGCATCAAAAGAAAGGTGATAATGAGTATTTTAAAAGGGAGTATTCCTTAGTTCCATAGGTGGACGCCGTTTCGAGATATCGCCATAAAGGTGGAGCAGGGGTGACCCTAGAATTTGTTTGTACAATATGGGTATCAAAAGAAAGGTGTTAATGAGTATTTTAAAAGGGTGTAGGGGCATAGTTCTATAGGTGGACGCCTTTTCGAGATATCGCCATAAAGGTGGACCAGGGGTGACTCTAGAATGAGTTTGTACGATATGGGTATCAAATAAAGGTATTAATGAGAGTTTTAAAAGGGAGTGGTGGTAGTTGTATATGTGAAGGCGTTTTCCAGATATCGACCAAAATGTGGACTAGGGTGACCCAGAACATTATCGGTTGGATACCGCTAATTTATTTATATATGTAATACCTGGCAAGATTTTAAGGGTGTTTTATTTCGCCCTGCAGAACTTTTTCATTTTCTTCTACTTAATATGGTAGGTGTCACAACCATTTTATAAAGTTTTTTCTAAAGTTATATTTCGCGTCAATAAAACAATCCAATTACCTTACCATGTTTCATCCCCTTTTTTCGTATTTGGTATAGAATTATGGCATTTTTTTCATTTTTCGCAATTTTCGATATCGAAAAAGTGGGCGTGGTCATAGTCGGATATCGTTCATTTTTCATACCAAGGTAAAGTGGGTTCAGATAAGTACGTGAACTGAGTTTAGTAAAGATATATCGATTTTTGCTCAAGTTATCGTGTTAACGGCCATGCGGAAGGACAGACGGACGACTGTGTATAAAAACTGGGCGTGGCATCAACCGATTTCGCCCATTTTCACAGAAAACAGTTAAAGCCATAAAATCTATGCCCCTACCAAATTTCAAAAGGATTGGTTAATTTTTGTTCGATTTATGGCATTAAAAGTATCCTAGACAAATTAAATGAAAAAGGGCGGAGCCACGCCCATTTTTAAATTTTCTTTTATTTTTGTATTTTGTTGCACCATATCATTACTGGAGTTGAATCTTGACATAATTTACTTATATACTGTAAAGATATTAAATTTTTTGTTAAAATTTTACTTTAAAAAAATTTTTTTTTAAAAGTGGGCGTGGTCCTTCTCCGATTTTGCTAATTTTTATTAAGCGTACATACAGTAATAAGAGTAACGTTCCTGCCAAATTTACATCATGATATCTTCAACGACTGCCAAATTACAGCTTGCAAAAGTTTTAAATTACCTTCTTTAAAAAGTGGGCGGTGCCACGCCCATTGTCCAAAATTTTACTAATTTTATATTTTGCGTCATAAGTTCAACTCATCTACCAAGTTTCGTCGCTTTATCTGTCTTTTGTAATGAATTATCGCACTTTTTCGATTTTTCGAAATTTTCGATATCGAAAAAGTGGGCGTGGTTATAGTCCGATATCGTTCATTTTAAATAGCGATCTGAGATGAGTGCTCAGGAACCTACATACCAAATTTCATCAAGATACCTCAAAATTTACTCAAGTTATCGTGTTAACGGACGGACGGACGGACGGACGGACGGACGGACGGACATGGCTCAATCAAATTTTTTTTCGATCCTGATTATTTTGATATATGGAAGTCTATATCTATCTCGATTCCTTTATATATGTACAACCAACCGTTATCCAATCAAACTTAATATACTCTGTGAGCTCTGCTCCACTGAGTATAAAAACCCGACAAAAAAAATTTGGAACGAACCGAAATTAATTACAAGGAATAAAACTAAGCCGAAACGAACTCTGACGAAGAAAAAAATTTTACGAAGAAGAAAAAAAAGAATCTGAATCGAACACTACGACACTACACTACAAAACGGAAACAAACTGAATTAAATCGAAATAATGTTTTGAAGAAGGAAATTTAATGGAAACGAAACACTTGGCCAAGCAAAATACAACCAAACGAAACAAAAGCTAATTTTTTTGGAACGCAAGTAAAAGTGAATAGAAACCGTTCAGAAGAACAAGGATCAAGGGTTGATAAGCGCAATCACAGCTTCCGGAACCCAAGTGTCAAAACCCATAGGGGAGGACGAATCTCGTGACAAATATGAATATATCATACACATATTTAGCAGGCCAAGCTCTGGCGACGGAGCGTGTCACTATTCTGTATTACAAATTCTGGGTGACAAAATTCTGTAAATTGCAAAAAATTCTGCTGGAACAAAATTCTGCTTTTTTAAAATTCTGCTTTTTAAATTCTGCTTTCAAAATTCTGCTTTCTAAAATTCTGCTTTTTCAAAATTCTGCATGTTTAATTCTGGAAGTCTAAATTCCGGAATCATGGCATGGCGTAGCCGGTGTTGGATCGGCCAAGTGTTATTTTTTTAAAGTGCGGCCGAAGGCCGAACTACGCAGAAGGACATCACCGTGGCGGTAACCACGGTTATACCACACACCCGGACTTGGCATGGCGTAGCCCAGGGTTATTTTTTATAAGCGCGGCCGAAGGCCGCCTATGCACAAAGGTGTTCTACGCCGAATTACTGTGCATGGCGCACTTTTTCAAAATAATTACATGACCTCTTTTACATTGTTAACATTATATTTTAATACAGAATTTTGTAATACAGAATTTTAAGAGCAGAATTTTAGAAAGCAGAATTTTAAAAAAGCAGAATTTTGTTTTTAGAATTTTGTACATACAGAATTTGAACACCAACCTCTGGCGATAACAGGTTCTTAATAGAATTAGAGGGAGGGCGATGTAATGGCTTATAGAAGGTTCAATGTGGTAATACTAGATCGTTAGCGAGATGGTCGGGCTAGTACTTTAATGATGCTTGTTAAGGAAATGGACTGAATCTATGTATAGCAAAGAAGCATCAACATTGATAGCACTTGGGGGAGCATCTTTATCGTTACAACAACACCAACCACAACGAGAACGAAGTCAGAAATGCCACTTTAATTGAAACGAAACATGAATTGTTATTGAGGAATGATAATCAAAACTTCAACCGGAACACTTTGAAAAATAAAAACCAAAAGCGTACCAAAATCGGAGACAATTGCAAAACCAAAACCAAAATCTAATATTTTTCTTTGTTGTGACAAAACGACACTGAAGATGGAACAATGCCGAAACCAGTTTGTCTCAAAACCCGTATTTGACAAGGAATAACAGCAAATTGTTCCAAAATACTTCAGTTTTACTGAGTTGCAGTAGAAACTTATTTTGAGCGCAAATTCAGTGGCAATACCAAAACTTCGCTAACCCCTAAAATAACGGGGCTGAAGCGAAGTCAAGAGAGAGATATTAAAACTGTTTGAGTAAAAAGAGTCACTACTAGCTCAAGCATAACACATTTTCACATATACTAACAAATGTGGTATGCGTTTTATTATAACGGCACTAGAAAACATTGAAGTACAGCTATGATATTGAGAACAAAAACAAAAAAATTGTAACAGTTGCTATAAAAGGAGGTTTACACGCACACAAACAAAAGAATGCTGAGTGACCGTGAGTGAGTTCAGTTTCAACTTTGCTGTCGCCTGAAAATGTTGTATACCGGAAATTAAGCTGCGGATGCGAAATATGGCCGCCGGTGAATTTGTAGCATAGAAAATTTTTGCATAATCAAAATAGAAAATTTTAGCTAAAAATTAAGAGATGTTGTTTAAAAAAAAATAATAAATAAATATGGAGAAGTGTGTTTAAAATGCGGTTAGCGGAAAAATTAAATGAATGAAAAATTCTATAAATATTTTGTAGATTGTGTTGGAAATTTGTGTAGAGTGAGAGTGAAAATTTTGTAAAAAGCTTTTGTAGCAGAGTTTTTTTGTTTTATTTTTTTTTAGCTGACTGCATTCTATATATGTATATGCATATATGTATGTATATAAGTTTATAAAACAACGAGCGAGCGAGAATTTTTGCGTGCAAGTGACAAGCTTACGCACCGCATAACGGAGTACTAGACTAACTAAATAGACAATGAGTGAGTGTCAGACTTGATGGCTGGTTGTATATTAGATAAGAGGACAGGGGGTATATATAAAGAGGATGACGGCCAGCTGTAAACAAACGTTAATTAAATTGCATTTAAATGTGTATATGTAAATGCGTAAGTGTATATGAGTGGACGCGCTAATATCTTTAGTTCATTGAAAAACTCAACTGAGCGCCCATAAACACTGCCACAGCTACATATGAACAATAACAAAAAATCAAATGCACACATACCTATACGAACATCTTATCAGCAAGAAAAGTGAAATATAAACTAAAGCTAAATAAATAAAAAAAATATATGAAAAAAACGAAATCAGTAAAGAAATGTTATTAAAAAAAAACAAATACAACTGCATATATGTTTATGTTCACGTTTATGACAGTAATAAAACAAAATAAATAAATAATGAAATTTAGATGTTAACAAAATAAAAAAAAATTGTGTTGAAACAAGTGCAAGTTTACGTGCAAATAGTAAATAAAATAAATGAAATCACTTTGAGTAAACAAATAATGAAAAAAATAATAATAATATAAAACAGTGGCATCGTGTGTTATGTGGGAGAAACATTAGCAATTCTGTGTTGAAAATTAATAGTAAAATAAAGGCATTAAATTAAACAGCGCAAAAAAATTAGCAACGCACCAAAAAAGTCATAACAACGTAAGTAAACGGAAGCAGAAAAAATAGAATTCACATTTATTCCTAGTAAGGTAATTATCATATTTAATGTTTTACGCGTGCTTTTGATATAAAAATGAGGCAAGTCACACAGGATCTCTGTGACAGCTTGTGCCCACGGCGCCCTAGAGACTATTCGATTTAGTAGAATATCTTAGCTTTGGTTAAGTGGAATTGTTCGAGCCGTTTACATTTCATGTAGAATGAATGCGTTCCGCAGTCTTGACAGACATTTGTTTGCCGAGTTTTGGAAACTGAGAAACCGCATCAAAAACCAGGTCTGTATTATAAAATACCAGATAATTCGGCTAAATGCTAAAATGAAGGAAGATTACTTCGCAATGGGGGCTGTTTGAGGCCACCAGATCAGTGGACAGGAGCACGCCACAGGACGGTGTAGTATGACCTCTGCGGTGGACATTGGTTACCAACTGCTCAGGCGGTTCGATGAAGTATCCCTTAAACTTGCGTACGCAGATGACGTTGCAGTTGATATAATTAGAAAAGCCTAACAACAGTTAACTCTTTGATGGAACGGGCGCTTCGGGATATACATACCTGGGCATCTAATATCCACTTCACCGCCAAAGCATAAAACACGCATGTGGTCTTAAGGTCACTAATTGGATTAGACCTACGGGTGACCATGAAGGAGAAATGATTCACAAAGTATATAGAAGTTATTATAGATACTCTGTGGCCGTGGAAGCTCAAACTCGAGAAGACAATGAAGAAGGCCTCCACGGCAGTGTAAGGTTGTAAAAAAAACGCCGCTATGTACGTGGTGCTATCACGCTCTCTCTCTCCTTCTTTGGTATTTACAGCGATTTTAAAGCCCATCCTATACTACGGAGTCCTTATTTGGTGAACGGCTATACAACGGAACTCGAATAATTCAGACTATCAATGCTTGGCATAACGGAAGTGCTGAAAACAACATCAGCACTGTAGGCCTTCTGGCGTCAGATGATTTTTCAAATAAGGCCTCGTCAGTGAAAGCAGACTTAGAAAGTGCAGATTGTAGAGTAGAGTATGTGTTGTACTTGTTCTTGTGCTCGCCAGGCTAAGACTCCAGCTATGTGAAGTTACAGAGCTGTCAGATAAAGAAGTAGCAAGTAGCATATCGAAAACTTTCAGTGTTTGCCAAGAGAACGGAGTTATTTTATTGCACACTTGCTGATTATTAGCCTAAGTCTATGTTAGGAACACCGAGTAACCCATCCAAGGTTATGCAGCCCCTTTTTGATATTAAAACGCTTTTACATTCACTTTTTTTATATAATTGACACTGCGGGCAGTCCCTTATAGGTTTAATTAAAAGATGTAGTTAAAAACTTAAATTTTTTTAGAAAAATGCAAACAACGAATAAGGACTTGTTGCCATGCCGACTCTTAGTTATCCAGACAGTGGTAGTTCACTCCTTGAATTCAACTATCCTTTAAGGGCTGTGTTGTGTGTATGTTCGGTTACTCAGACATGACGCATTTAAGTTGTTGGGTAAAAGACTTTAAAGTTGGTATCACGGAACATGTTCATTTTATTACTTGTGGCCTTTCAAACCAATTTGATCAAAGGACTGAAACTCCGCTCAAAAAATTTTATATTGTATGTTGCTAGCAAAGGAGTTGACACAATTTAATTGTTACCGCTGATACAAATAGGGGACGAGCCACTGAAATAAGTCAATAAAATCAGAAACTTCACCTGTAGTAAGCTTTATGAACTTTTAAGGTGTTTTGTGCACTCGTGGATTTTATACGCGGTCGCCATGGTGTGGTGGTAGCATCCACTGCTTACCACACCGAGGGCTTCTGGGTTCAACTTTCGGGAAAAATTACATCAAAAATTTAGAAAAAAGTTTTTCAATTACAGTTTTCTGATCGAGATCGCCCCTCGAAAGTAATTTGGCACACATTCCGATTATATAATTCTGCCATGAAAAACTTCTCACTGAAATTCATCCACCGTTCTTGTCACCTCCCATACAAATCAAATACTTAACATCATACATATATTTTCGGAGCCATTGGGTTCAACTCCAAAACTTTACATCCGATTGCTTGAAAGTACAAACTTGAATACCTCGTACCTTCACCTTTTTATAAAAAAAATCACACGATTCACTTGAAATGTGGTGCTTAAATATCCTTTTTCTTAGGTTACGGTATGGCATGCCTTTTACCATGGAAATAAACCAGAAACGACATGTTCGATAAAACATTCTTTAAGATACGGTCTGTGTTTTGCCAAAACTTATATTGCTAATACTCCGATGAGGGGTCGACCTTTTATCGTATTTATGGCTAGTGAGAGAGAAGAGTAGAGGCAGTGGTAAATAGAGCAGGATGAAGGAGAAGGTGATGCGGGTGCAGAGAGGACCGGGATAGGTAAAACCAGATTGAGTGGAGAGGGAAAAGTAAGAGGGATAAGGTAAGGGAGAGGAAGTGGAGAGGACAGTAGAGAATTTAAAGGTGGAGAGAGAGGTATATGTATAGTTTCTTAAGAAAGAAAGGAAGTTGTAGAAAATGTTGTGCAAAAGTTATTGGGAGAAAGGCTAGCGGAATGAGAAATGTAAAGGCGTTTTCTTTTATAGACAAAAATTTTAAACTCTTAAATTCTAACTTCAAATAAGATTCTAGATGATCTAGCTCTATAAAATGTTGAATTTCTAGGGAAAGGTACCCCTTTTCTTATTAAGTAAGAATATTTTGTGAAAGGAACACACAAATCACAGAGCTGAAAAGCAACAGAAGGCGACACAATTTTGAGAAAAGAAAACGCCAAAGTTATTCACCATAAGTTTTCACTAAACCAATTAGTTATACTCAGTTGAGCAGAGCTCACAGAGTATATTAACTTTGATTGGATAACGGTTGGTTGTACAGGTATAAAGGAATCGAGAGATAGATATAGACTTCCATATATCAAAATCATCAGTATCGAAAAAAAATCGATTGAGCCATGTCCGTCGTCCGTCCTGTCCGTTAACACGATAACTTGAGTAAATTTTGAGGTATCTTGATGAAATTTAGTATGTAGGTTCCTTGACACTCATCTCAGATCTCTATTTAAAATGAACGATATCGGACAAAACCACGCCCACTTTTTCGATATCGAAAATTTCGAAAAATCGAAAAAGTGCGATAATTCATTACCAAATACGGATTAAGCGATGAAACTTGGTGGGTGAGTTGAACTTACGACGCAGAATAGAAAACTAGTAAAATTTTGGACAATGGGCGACTTTTACAAGAAGGTAATTTAGAAGTTTTGCAAGCTGTAATTTGGCAGTTGTTGAAGATATCATGATGAAATTTGGCAGGAACGTTACTCTTATTACTATGTGTCGGCTTAATAAAAATTAGCAAAATCGGAGAACGACCACGCCCACTTTTTAAAAAAAATTTTTTTTTAATTCAAATTTTAAAAGAAAAGTTAATATCTTTACAGTATATAAGTAAATTATGTCAACATTCAACTCCAGTAATGATATGTTGCAACAAAATACAAAAATAAAAGAAAATTTCAAAATGGGCGTGGCTCCGCCCTCTTTTCATTTAATTTGTCTAGGATACTTTTAATACCATAAGTCGAACAAAAATATACCAATCCTTGTGAAATTTGGTAGAGGCTTAGATTCTAGGACGATAACTGTTTCTGTGAAAAAGGGCGAAATCGGTTGAAGCCACGCCCAGTTTTTATACACAGTCGAGCGTCTGTCCTTCCGCTCGGCCGTTGACACGATAACTTGAGCAAACATCGATATATCTTTACTAAACTCAGTTCACGTACTTATCTGAACTCACTTTGTATTGGTGTAAAAAATGGCCGAAATCCGACTATGACCACGCCCACTTTTTCGATATCGAAAATTACGAAAAATGAAAAAAATGCCATAATTATGTACCAGATATGAAAAAAGTGATGAAACATGGTAATTGGATTGGTTTATTGACGCAAAATATAACTTTAGAAAAAATTTGTAAAATGGGGTGTGACACCTACCATATTAAGTAGAAGAAAATGAAAAAGTTTTGCAGGGCGAAATCAAAAGCCCTTGGAATCTTGGAAGGAATACTGTTCGTGGTATTACATATATAAATAAATTAGCGGTACCCGACAGATGATGTTCTGGATCACCCTGGTCCACATTTTGGTCGATATCTCGAAAACGCCTTCACATATACAACTAAGGGCCACTCCCTTTTAAAACCCTCATTAATACCTTTAGTTTGATACCCATATCGTACAAACAAATTCTAGAGTCACCCCTGGTCCACCTTTATGGCGATATCTCGAAAAGGCGTCCACATATAGAACTAAGGCCCACTCCGTTTTAAAATACTCATTAACACCTTTCATTTGATACCCATATCGTACAAACAATTCTAGAGTCACCCCTGGCCCACCTTTATGGCGATATCTCGAAAAGGCATCCACATATTAAACTAAGGCCCACGCCCCTTTTAAAATACTCATTAACACCTTTCATTTGATACTCATATCGTACAAACAAATTCTAGAGTCACCCCTGGTCCATCTTTATGGCGATATCTCGAAAAGGCGTACATCTATAGAACTTAGGCCCACACCCTTTTTAAAATACTCATTAACACAACAACACGTACAAACAAATTCTAGAGTCACCCCTGGTCCACCTTTATGGCGATATCTCGAAAAGGCGTCCACATATAAACTAAGGCCCACGCCCTTTTAAAATACTCATTAACACCTTTCATTTGATACTCATATCGTACAAACAAATTCTAGAGTCACCCCTGGTCCATCTTTATGGCGATATCTCGAAAAGGCGTCCATCTATAGAACTAAGGCCCACGCCCTTTTAAAATACTCATTAACACCTTTCACTTTTGATACTCATATCGTACAAACAATATTCTAGAGTCCACCCCTGGTCCATCTTTATGGCGATATCTCGAAAAGGCGTCCATCTATAGAACTTAGGCCCACGCCCTTTTAAAATAATCATTATACCTTTCATTGATACCCATATCGTACAAAATAAATTCTAGAGTCACACCTGGTCCACCTTTACGGCGATATCTCGAAAGGCATCCACCTATAGAACTTAGGCCCACTCCCTTTTAAAATTATCATTAACGCATTCATTTGATACTCATATCGTACAAACAAATTCTAGAGTCAGGCCTGGTCCACCTTTATGGCGATATCCCTAAATGGCGTCCATCTATAGAACTATGGCCCACTTCCTCTTAAAATACTCTTTAATACCTTCCATTTGATACACATGTCATACAAACACATTCCAGGGTTACCCTAGGTTCTTTTTACCACATGGTGATTTTCCCTTACTTTGTCTGCACAGCTCTCAACTGAGTATGTAATGTTCGGTTACACACGAACTTAGCCTTCCTTACTTGTTTTTCAATAATACGATTTTCTGAAGCTTTAGTTTTCCTGCGGCAGCAATGCGTTTTCCTCATAAAATTTTTAGTTTATTTTTACTAATATCTCATTCATCAATATAAACCTAAGAACATATACATACAAAAGTAATCTCAGGTGCTCAAATTACAATAACGTAATAATATTTGAGCTTAATATTACTCAACAACTTTTTTTCCTGTATCTGAACTTGTACACTTCTATAAGTAACAGCAGTTGGGTACTTCGAAAGAAGAAACTTAAGAGAATATATTCAAGTACATCGCGTAAAAGCAGCGACCTACGTAACAAGTTTTCTATTTACCGTTGCCTTACGCAACGAGCAACGAAAAAGCAAGCAAAAATGCAAAAAAAAATAACACGCATAAATACCAGCCACATTTGTATTTTTTCCATTTCCTTACCGAAAAAAAATTCCAAATTTATTGGCTTATTTTCGTGTGTTTTGTTCTTTTGCAAAAAATTTGCTTACACGCAAGTTGACATTTTTTTATCCGTTTTTGGCCAACGTAGTTGCTGTTATAAGCATTGGCTGTCACGCGGTTTTTATTTTTATACCTTTCATGAAAATGAAATGGTATATTAATTTCGTCACGAATCCCAAAATTGTAAGTCATTAAAGGAAAATAGATAGACCCTCCATTAAGTATACCGAAATAATCAGGATGAAGAGCTCAGTTGATTTAGCCATGTCCGTCTGTCCGTCTGTCTGTTTGTATGCAAACTAGTCCCTCAATTTTTGAGACATCTTGATAAAATTTGGTGAGCGGGTGTATTTGGGTGTCTGATTAGACACTTGTCGGAACCGGCCGGATCGGTCCACTATAGCATATATTCTCCATACAACCGAAAAAGAGGATTTTTGTCATATCTTCCTTAATTTATCAGATTGAAGCTTCAAACTTTACCATATACTTTCGTATATTCCACATATTGTTGTCTGAAAAAATTTATTAGATCGGTCGTATATATAGTATATATCCCCACAACCGATTGTTCAGATAAGAAACTTTCGTAATTACTGCCCTATTTTAAGAGCTAGAGGCTTCAAATTTCACCAATGCTTACGTGTATAGCATATATTCTTGTCTGAAAAAATCATAGAGATCGTGGTATATATATTATATACCCCATATAAACTCTAATTTTTGCCCCTTTTTAACGGCTAGAAGCTTCAAAATTCATCAAATTTCATCAATAGTTACGTTTACGTCATATAGTGCTGAAATACGTGATTCGTATTCATAGTTTTTACATGCAGACCACAACAAACCTGAAAGTTTGTATCCTCACACAAAGTACCTACCTATTTTTTATTTTATATTTATCTTAAAAATCGTTTAGGTATGTACATCTGTTCACTATATATTTCTTATCTTATACATCCGAGTAGTTGCAGATTACGAACGGGATAAGATTATTGTTCAGCGCATTCATGAAAGGTATGAAGTCTTCGGCAAGACAGTCCCGTCCTTACTTGTTTTGTTTACAAGTATTCACATGCATACAATTTACATACAAACAAATATTCTTGCATATTAAAAAAGTAAACACGAGCTGTGAGTCGCAGTGAAGTGAAATATCCATTAAATCACATCGCCTTCTTCCTCTTCCTTATTTGTATGCTACCAACTGCCCCGCTTATATTCTACTCGGTCCTACATTTTTTAATTCATTCTCCACTTGCTTTAACTCGCATGTCATTTTCAAGCTCTCCAGCTTAAGCTGTCTGATTTTTTTCTCCATTTTGCTATGCTCAACTTCGATCCCTGTGCTATTTAACGTTTCAGCAGCGCGCTTTTTTGTAAATATTTTTGTTCCCCTTGGCAGCGCTCGAAATTCTTTTGTTTTACTTCCTCCCCCATACTTTGCTTTTGGTAGCATTCCCAAGTAGTGTGCAGTGGAATTTACAAAAATATTTCTCTAAATTTGATATGGAAATTTTTTTCCAAGGAAAATATAGAAACGGAAGAAACTAAATAGTAGAAGATCTGAGCATTCTAGTTCGGAACCATCCCGAGCGAAATATTTTAAAATGGTTTCCTCCTTTTGTAAATGCAGAAGGAAAGTCCGCAGGCAGCAAACATCGACTCTTTCGGTGGGGTCTAACTTTGGCCAGCGCCCAAGCTTGCGTATCTGTGATCAATCGATTATATGAGTGATACACCATCACCTTGGTGGGATGAATGCCTGTCCAACAACACTTTTATTCTACTCAACGCCAAATTCGAGTCAAACAATTCTTCGGAATTAGGATATCAACCACTGCCACGACGACGCTGCCGAAGGGCCTATTACAACTGACTAAACCCGCGTACGTTGCGGTACTGACTTCAAATAATTTGGCCAGACTTTTGCAACAGAAGCTACTCCCGCTTGAGTATCCTATTCCAGACCGCCGACCTTCTTCTTCCGTGGTCAAGAGAATGGAGCAGGTGCACTGATTGATGTTATTATTGTTGTGTTAACAGTGCTTCGTCCCCACTCAATGGATGCAACCTCTTACAAACTTTCATCTAAATTTTATAACTTGATTCCAAGGAAACTAGCAGTTTCAACAGGGATGAACCATATGGAAATTGGTTTAAGAGGCGCAGGTTCCACATTATAATTGATAAGATGGTTGGTGTCATGTGCATGCAGGACGTACACTAAGTATATTGGTGTTGATTCGGGACAAGAGTTTAACCTCTTAGAATATACAAAACGAAGTTGGGCCAGGGTGACTCGTGTCTCCTTTAGTAGTGTACTTTCTTCTTCCTCAAGGGTAGGATGGTATATATCGATCACCGGGAGCATCCTGCCGAACGCGTTTACCGATTCTTTGTGGATTTTGCCTAGGACCTCCTTATGTTTGTCTTAATCCTCTTGGTGGCGGGGCTGGATCAAGAAATTGTTTGCTAAGCTGTCCAGGTTTGCGACGGTAACGCAAAGACTGTCTGTTCAGAATTTCATTAGCTCTTTAAAGTTGATCTCTTTGGCCCGGCTATTTATGTGTTATTCAGGAGACATCCAGTGCAGCATTTAAGTAGGCCTGCAGATTTCTCCACTGTTTTAAGACCAGGCAACCAGACTGGTGACGCGTAGTATATGAGTGGAAGGCCAATTGCTTTGTACGTAGTCTGCAACGTTTCTTTATCTTCCCAAGTGCTGCGCAGCGACCTGAGGACTTTGTTAGGACTTTCTTCTTTAAATGCAGGGATTGTCTCTTGTTACAAGAAGCGGGGCACTTCGTACAACATCTACGACATTAGAAGTCACATTAAATCTGTACTAGATACGGCATAAAATCTCTTAGATTCTGAAGCTAAACTCTTTCTGCTTTCGCCGCTTTCGCAAGATACAGTGCACATATTTCCTCAAGAAAGGAATAACAACGTGCATATAACATAAGGCGGAAGCCAGGTGATCTTGATCATGAATGCATCCAACTTTACCGCCAAGTCTTGGAGGAGCTTTGGGCCAGCCCGATCACTGAAGCGGATTTCAGGTGAAGATCACTGCAATCAAGAATGCTATGGATAGGATGCTATTCGCCGCTATAGCTTTGAGGGAATTAATATTAACTCAGCTAGTCTTGCGGCTATCAAAACGTTTTTATAAAATGTATGATTTTTTCGGGATCCAAAATCAGCTTAATCGGTGATAGCGCCTAGCGATTTGTTTTATTTCCTACTAAAGTCAACCGGAAAAATCGGTAGTCTCAACCGAAAAAAAGTTTATGTTAGCATTGCTCATCCACTCATCGGTCTATTCGTCAGCGTTTTTGCTCGTGGGGTCATCATCAAAAGGTTTTTTTGAAATAACTGTTATTTAGAGAAATACTTTGTAATGAAATTCAACGGACTTCTTCTGACCTCGACAAAAATCTCCTGTAAAAAATAAATATTTCCCAAGTTCCCCCAAGTAAGGCTTATACTTATGGTTATTGGTATCGCTCTGTTTAGGGTCACGGTTATAGTTATGCTTATGGATATGTTATCGTTATAGTTATGTCTATGGTTAAGGTTATGGCTATGTTTATGGTTATGGTAAGGGTTATGGGTATGAGTATGAATATTATTATGGTTAGGGTGGTCGGATATAATTATGGTTAAAATTTTGTTGGTTATGGTTATGATTATGGTTATGGTCCCAGTTATGGTTATGATTGACGTTGTTGTTATGATTATGCTTTTGCGTATGGATATGGTTACGGATATGGTTGCGGTGATAGTTATCGTAATGGTTATGGCTACAGATACAGTTATGGTTATGTTTATGGTCATAGTAAGAGTTATGGTTTTAAAAATGGATATGATTTTGGGTACGGCTACGGTTAAGTTTGTAGTCGTAGCTAAGGTTATGGATGGTTATGTTTATGGTAATAATTATGGTTTCTGTATGGCTATGGCTTTGGAATCGATCGTAGTTAACTTGAAGCTTATACGTAATACCTCGTTTTTAACCTTTCTATACTCGCGCCAATTATTGTAACATCTATACTCTCGCACGGTCTCACAGACCGATAGTTCATACACCCTACAATATATTTTTGTACATACTAAATATTATAGTTATTTCAAAATTTAGGGCATAGTGAAACAAAATAGTGTGCATGGTACTTCGTTTATTAATTATTTTACAGACTTTCAGTCTGTCACAAATCAGTCTTCAAATTTGAGATATTTTTCTTAAGTAATAGGAAAAGAAAAATAAAATCTGAACTTCTTCCTAAAAAACAATATAAACTTCTTAATAATCATAAAATACTTGCAAAACCGGCGATTTTTTGAAATGTTTGTATGGTGAACCCCCAGGGGGGTTCCAGAGGGTGTGCCACTGGCATCGGTGGGTCGGGCCTCCAAAGCTAGTGGGGGTCGGTCATACATTTGGACTCGATTGGAGCACTCTAAATGGGTCAAAGTGGGATTTTTCAAAATTGCCCTACCCAAAAGTTCGACCCAAATTGGGGGACATCAGAATTCGTTTTAGAGATATGGTTCCTTCGGCAAAGTTTCTTATATTGATCCCTAGAATATGATTTTTACAGAGCAATGGGCGATTTTTGAAATTTGGCTTAAAAATTGCACATGGAACAACTAAAGACTCCTGAATTAAAAAAAATGTCTTAGTACCTCAAATCGCTGCGCCCTCAGAAACCCCGGGCCCCCTCTCGCCGGCCCTGGTGAAATGCTATATATATATATATATATATATATATATATATATATATATTATATATATATAGCACATCACCATTCAGGAGAGTCTTTAGTTGTTCCATGTGCAATTTTTAAGCCGAATTTCAAAAGTAACGAATATCTGCATTTCGTTTTAATATTATAGTGATGTGTGAAAAATAAAAATCTATATATATTAAAAGAAAGGCTGTTAGTTGGTCGCCGGTGTTTTAAGAGATGCGTCGGTCGATTTTGCTCAAACATACCTATTTACATACGTCCTATTCGATTTGCCTGAAATTTGGTATATAAATTTGCCTATATTAGCAATATTAGTGTTTACGATCCTTTTTTCCGGGAAGTAGACCAGAGACGGACTGGGACTGAGATTAGGAGTGGGACTGGGACTGGAAGAAAATACATACCACCCTCTGGGACCGGCAATAAGGGATGAAGAAGAATGAGAAGAACTTGAGAGAAGAGAAAAGAGAGAAAGCGATGGAGACTGAGAAAGAGATAGAACAAGGCGAAGATGGAGATAGATGAAGCGAAAAAGACGGAGGGGGGAGTGAATAAAAGGATTAGGAAAAAGTGAAGAGTGCGGGAGGGCAGAGTTAGACGGATAAGCTCATTAAAATGTATGCAGATAGGCCAAATATAGGGCAGAAAAACGTCGGCCAGGTCTTCTATTCGAAGTATATCTTTATCTATGTTTGGCTTAGTTTTGAGCCTCACCATAACAATCAATGCTACAATACGTACGCTTGGCACGAACGCACACCGTGCACTAAAACGAAGTAAGCCACAAATGCGACAGCTGGCATAAAGCTCGGCTTCTCCAGATTTTCGTGCACAAAATAATTACGAAAATGTGTTTCGTCGGTCTCAGAGACCAATGCGCGAGTATAGGAAGTTTAAATTCAGAACGATGGATAAGCGATAACTTTCTAAGTCTCATTTAATAGTATGCCTTTTTTTAACTACATCATGAACAGTTATATTATTTGTAAAATTGAATTCCTCGAAAATTTGTTCAATGGTAAGTTTTTTGACTCTTTTGCGTCTTTAAGCCATATATTCCTTGATACTCGCGCTGTTGAATGATGATTTCTTCAATGGAATAATTTAATGTTTATTAGCATCTTAATAAGATATTCAAATTTTAGACCATTTGATGAGTATAAAGTTAAAATTGGTTTAACTTTACAGAATTGCCAACAATTTTGTTTAAAATTTTATATTTCATTCATTCATTCATGCTACTGTAATACCAAGGATAATTTGGCTTATTTACGTAAATCACAAACTTTCATTAGAAACTCATTGTTGATTTACAAAAAAGATAACATTTTCTCATTTCCATTCTAAGTAAGTCCAAAAATACAAGACAATGCCATTTTCAGCTTTGCACAATGCATGTAAATTGTTAGGGTTAGCTTAGGTTAGGTTAGATGGTAGCTGCCATAATGAGGGAAGCTCACTTGGACAGCAGGAAGGTCCGTTGTGATACCACACAAAATAACGGTGACTTAAGCTATAGCTACTTGGAGAGTCGTTTTGCAGCAAAGATGTAGCTTCGAATGAGACCGATCATAACCTTGGATAAATCCTCCGGAGATCCAAGTGAGTCGCGAATGAAATACTTTCCCCTAGTTTCGGCCAAAGCATGGCAGTCAAGCATAAAGTTACCAGATGCTTCCACCTCATTATAGTCCATACAACTGCAACAGGATGGTATTTCCAGGATCCTGAGACGCACCACATGAATTTCCATTGCAAAGTGTCCTGTCCAAACCCCAATGACCACTAATAGATGAGCCTCATTGAACTCAATGGTTTTCGCAGGCTCAAGGCCCATCTATGCTGCAGCAGACAGCATGTAGGTTAGCGGAATCCCGAAATCCCTACAGCCAGTCATCTTCATCCAGCTCAGTTGTACCGACGTGGGCTAAGGGATGCGCTTGACAGTTGCCCAAGATATCACTATATCCCGAGACCCAGAAAAATTGTTTTAGTAATACGCACGCATTTTCAAAGACATTGTTGTACTTATGCTAAGGTATAAATGAGTTAATGTGAGTATGTGACAATTACTTCGTTAGTGTAATGAAGACATCCAACATAAATTTGTATGAATCATAATAAACACCTTTCGTTAAAATAGTTAAAAATTATTGGAGAAGTGACAATAAAAGTCACACACTTTTTTTATCCTTATACTTATATATACAAGGTGATACAGGCTGAGACCACGACGAACAAAAAAGAGTCTGACCCTTCTACGATAAAAAATATGCTCGTAATTGAAAATGGCAGGCTCATTTAATCCCTCCAAGAAACCTTTATAGCCATAAGCAGAAAAAACATCAACGAAGTCTAAAAATTTAGGGAAGTTTATTGTTTGCTCAAGAAATGCCAAAATCGGCATACAAATGAAAGTCAAACCTACTTTTTATAGCCAGCCGTTCTTCTGTCCATCTCTTCTTCGGTCCGTCCGTACGTTCCACGAAAACTTGATGAAAAATATTATCATGTGTATTTAATTAGCGAGACATTCTCATATTGCTTTATACAATTATTTTGTTAGTGGTATTAGAAAAAAACTACAAAGTTTACAAATGGCGATGGTTACAAGAACATGTTCCTGAATTTCACTTCTTCATCAGCTATTTTCTCGGGAGCTGAGTATTGAAGTCGAATCTCAAACATTCGTACTAGTGTAAAGGCCTTTAGACGCCTTTAACCACTCAGCTATATGAACTAGTATGAATGCTTGAGATTCAAGTTCAATACTCATGGTTACGGCGTTTCACTGTCACGGTTCTGATACGTGACGCTTCAGCAGTAACGGTTAAGAATACTGTAACAATTTCCGGAATAGATATTGTTGCGGTTATGGCCATAGTTACTGTCACCATGATTGTCACGGTTTCGGCCACCTTTACTGTGAGGCTAAGGTTACGGCCACTTTCAGATTTCATGTGAAGGCTTTGTCTATCCAGTATAAAATAACTGGCATATTATAAGTAAATATTTCTGTGCTCATAAGCACCGAAACGTGTCTCTCATACGCTTTACTTTATATATAACTAGCAGACCCGTCATACGTTGTTCTGCCCTAAATTAAGTCTGTCTGCATACATTTTATTTTAATAGCTTGTCCCGTCGAACTCTGCCCACTCCCCTCTCATTTTTTCGTGAATCCTTTTTATTATCACGCATCCTCCCTCACGTCTGTCTCGCTCACCCATCCCTATCTCGTCTCATTCTATCTCTTCTCAGTCTCCTGCTCCTTCATTTTTTCTTCGCTCAAGTCTTTCCATTCTTCTTCATCCCTTATGGCCAGTCCAGAGGTGTATGTATTTTGGTGCAGAGTCCCATTCCGATTCCCCAGCTTCCACTCCGAGTGTGGTATGTGGGATTATAATTCATGTCTTTATATCGGCTTCTGCATGCATATTGTCTAATCAGTTTGCCGGTTGCTGTCGACTAGACCGAATACCACAATGAAATTACTTTAAAGCTCTCAGCAACAGCTTTCATTTGTTATCTATATTCTATAAACACATTCTAGGGTTACCCGTGTCCACATTTTGGTCTATATCTTGACACGTTAGTCACCCAGCCGTATAAATTACTCCTGTACTAAAACACACATCAACAGCTTCAATTCGATACCCATAATGTAAAAACACATCCTAGGGATACCCTGGGTCCACGTTTTTGCCTATATCTCGAGACCTAGTCACCAATAGTATCGAAGTCCTGTACTTAAGCACTCATCACAGCTTTCGTTTGATATCCATATTGTAAAAACATTCTAGGGTGCCCGGTCCACGTTTTGTCTATATCTCGAGTAACCGTAGTCACAAATAGGTATGAAAATTCCCTGTACTAAAGCACTCAATCAACAGCTTCCATTTGTTATTCACATTCTAGAAACACATTCTAGGGGTATCCGTGTCCACGTTTTTCGCCTATCTGCCGAGACACTAGCCACCCCGGGTACGGAAAATACTCCGTATCAAAGTACTCATAAAGAGCTTCCATTTGATACCCATATTGTACAAACATATCCCAGGATTACACAGGTCCACGTTGTGATCTCAAGACCCTATCCAGATGGCACAAAGTATCCTATGTCTCTCTCTGGTTCTAAGCTATCCCTCTACCAATTTTCAGCCAAACCTATCGTCCGTTCTTGAGTTATAAATGGTGTAACTAACACCACTTCTTTTTATATATGGGGTATTCTATCCCATTTCGACCAATTTTGAACCCGACCCCTTTAGAATTGGCTGAAAGTTTTTCTTCTTTTCTAGCTTATGAAAGACGGTTTTCAGAAAGTTTTTCAAATTTTTCATCCAACTCAAAAAAAGTTATGAATTTAAAAAAAAACATCGTTTTTGTTTTCAAAATGCTATAAGTTTTCAAAAATTGACCTTTTGGGATCTTTTTTTTTAATTTGTTTTTAAATGTACTTTTCGGAAAAATACAAAAAATGTTAAAGTTTTTTTTGTTCAATTAATAAAAAATTCTCGGCCCACTCCGGGATTAGTGGGGATGATTGCAGAATTGATTGAAGTTTTTTATGCAGAGAAAAAAAGGGCGAAATTCGAAAAATCTCGAAAAACTGAAAAATACATAAACTTTACAAATTTTTTTGAATTTTTTCCGAAAAGTACATTTAAAAACAAATTTAAAAAAAAGATCCCAAACGGTCAATTTTTGAAAAGTTATAGCATTTTGAAAACAAAAACGGTGGTTTTTTTAAAAATTCATACATTTTTTGAGTTGGATGAAAAAATTGAAAAA
>JARSSU010048539.1:0-30909 GCA_029619165.1 Eurosta solidaginis | reverse complement strand
CATAGCGTTAACAACTCCACCGAGCTCGGTGACTCGGGGCAGCTTGATCGCCGACCATACTGCTCATAGCAGTATAGCGTACATCAATCACAAGACGAACAGACTACCTCATCCCTATCTGGCTCTTCGCGATGGATATCCTAAGCCACAATTGTACAGTGGACGTTGGCGCAAGGGTGCGCAAATGGGTCGGACGAGGCGATACATGTGTCACAGATGTTGTTCAGTAGTTAAGGAGTAGGGTCTGCGGTATACCTGTGCTGATCCGGAAATAAACATATGCCTATAGCTGCGTATTTCTGTAGCGTTCCCAAGCGGAATAGTGTAGCCGTGACGCAAAGCTGTAGAAACCCTGAGACAATAGCCCAAGCTGCAATCGGTCACTTTTATATTGACAGTCACAGCAGCATTTAAGGCATAATCTCGCTACCACAGCATCTAATGCGTGTTAGAGTGTAAGCAGTTCCTGAGAGAATCGGGGACAGGGAGATGCATACATTTATATTGGGTCCCAGGGCATATGGGATATATGTGAATGAAAAAGCGGATGAATTAGCTAAACAGGGCGCATCCCTTGAAGCTTGCTCCGTAGATGTCCCAATTAGACTGGGCGAAAGTTAAACAAAGGCGAGAGGTGCACATGATCGACCAAGCAGGAGAGGCGTGGGTTCAGCGTGGGGCTGTAAAGTGTCGAAGATTATGTGCAGGTCTTACAACCTTAGGCTAACAAAGTTGCTTCTATCACTAAAAATAGAGTGACTGTAGACAGGCTAAAACTCCAGCTATTAGAAGTGATACAGCATGTCAGATCTAGAAGCAGCAAGTGGTTTAAATCCTAGGAGCTATAGTATTTGCCAAGAGGTACGGAGTTATTTTTATAACATAGGTCCTGATGTTTGATAGGGTTTTTTCAGTTTTGGTCGTTAAAACAAACTTCTGGTAACACCTACGGACTTATTCAGTCTATGTGAGGTCCTCATGGACCGGCCAGTTCAACCTAGCCTAACCTTCTGTTGTTTACAACTAATATATCTATATTATTACTACCAGTTATAATTATTTGTTTTCAAAAAAAGTCGCATAGGGCATTTACGTCAGCATAAATAACTATTTTCTATTATATCATCCCTCCATACACTAATATTGGGCCAAAATGGGTTTGCCTTAACATTTTCTATAACATTGGATGTATATTGGTTGTAGAGCAACCTGACTGCTGTGTCCATTATAATGGGACCACCCACAAAAAAGTAACCCGAGCAGGTAAAATCAAATGTCATTTTTGTATATCTTCTGAGGTCCAAAGTGGTGGAATATTGCCCTAAAAAATTATTTCCTGCTAGTTTGGTTTCGCCTTGAAAGGGTTAATAACAAATACGAAATCTACAATGAAATGTCCAATTTGTAAGAAGAGTCAAAAGGACTTTGAAAATCTTGATGATTCAATAACTGACTAACTAATTATAAGTATGGAATATCTCCTTTGCTGCTAGGATAAGATATATGGAATTTGTTTTGAGCTGGCTTATACACTACCACAACAAGATAAGTTTCGGCGAAAATACAACATGTAAGGAGAAAACAAGACAGGAGAAAATAATAATTCAGGATGCATTCTATAAAGAGATTGGCCTCAGAGTTGACTGTCCAAAGTATGGATACGGAAATACAAATGATGGTAACCCTTCAAGAAGATTTTTTGAAAACGATGAGTGACTGCTCGCATTACAGGAGTTGATAGAGATATGTGAAAAAATGTGGGAGTAATTTTAAATATTTTAAACTGCCATGAACCAGTAAAGGACCCAAATTTGGAGAATATGCATCTAAAACTACAGAGTTGCTGCACCAAAAGTATCCTGAGAAGAAACTTACACCAAAGGTACATAAAATTTTAGCACATGGAAAAGATTTAATAGAGTACCATGCTTACCATTAGGAGAATTGTCTGAAGAAGCTCAAGAATCTAAGAACAAGGACTACAAAAGATATAGATGTATGAACACCTGCAAAGTATCACGAGTTAGACAAAACGAAGACCTTTTCAACATGTTAGCTATCTCTTCTGATCCAGTCATATCATCTATGAGGTATGTAAGAACACAAAAAGATCTTACAGATACGTATAGCTCAAAAGGGTTGCTTTGTTAGATATATGTTCCAGTGACGACGACTATGTTAAGATAAATAAGTTTCTCACATCTTATCACAACAATGAAAAAGGGAATTTACTAATCAATTGTGTTACTTTATTGAAAAATAAGATATCTATGTACAAGTTAATTTTTATTTCAAATAAAGAATTAATTAATTTAGTAATTTTATAAATATATACTTTTCGTTATTGCATTCTCTAAAGTTTATCAAATTTATTTTAAGGCTTAGGCATTTCGCCTTCAAACGAGTATTACATTTTTATACAATGCAATACGTCTATCTAGTTTGGTACAAATTGGTAAAGCGGTTACTAAGATCAAACTTTTTAGCATAATGGGCAGTGCACTCCCCTTTTCCAAATTCGTTGGCTGTTTACTTTAGCTCAAATAAAATTCATTGGGCCACTTTCATAACTTTTTAGTTATTAATAAAATACATATTTGGCTTGTAAATTAAAAAAAACATGTAAAATTTACGATGAATTTTGACAGCACTCTTGCTATTGTGGCACCAAAAACGGACATTTGAGTTTTTATAAGGGTATTGCCATTTAAAAGAAACAAAACGTCTTTCGCTTTGGTAGTTATTGATTACGTGACTACTTAGATACAACTTTTTATCATAAGTAGGCAGTGCCACGCTAGTCTTATCAAAATCATGAGTTTATCTTATTTAATGCTTAAATACGTCATTATAAGACAAATCTCATTTTATTTTTTCTTAAAGCGCCTGTATCTGTGACAAACTTCAAATAATTAGCTTTCATTTGCATTTTAAATTTTTAAAATATCTCATTGGTTCAAAAGTATGATTTTGCAAAGAAAAACTCAAAAGGCGCCACTGTGCGTCGATGCTTCAACAACTGGATGTGGTGCTATTTGAGTCAAGAACTTCAAGGCAGTGATTTACCAATTTAATAAGCCGACAGAAAAAACCCATTATAGAATTAGAACTCTTGGCTATTCACTTACAATAAAGCAATTTCGACCATACGTTTATAGCACCCATTCATTGTAAAATCAGACCATAGAGCACTAGTATACTTATTCAACATGAAAAACCCACTTCAAAACTTTCCAGAATTAGGCTAAAATTAGCGGACTATAACTTTACTATAGTTGTACGTAAAGGGTAAATCAAATGTTGGCGCTGATGAATTATCACGCATTACAAAACAGCACCTCATCGTAGAATCGTGATAGAATCGTGCCCAAATACCTTACGCATTCGTTTAAAAGCGCGAGCATTTGTCGCCGCAAACACGCGGCATTTTTAAAATTAACACTGGAAAACTTTTAACCGAAATGCGGAGCGCTGTTGAAGCATACTACTTCCGCATTTGTTTTGACAGTGAAAGTATTTGCGGTTAACAGTGTTTGCTGTTAAACTAAATGCGATCGCATTTGTTCTTTTATGGTTCACACCCCCACCCCCAAACTCACCACACTTCACAATGGACCAGAGATGGGCATATTGCACTAATTTTCGAGTGCAATCACACATTATAGTTTTGTTACTACGAGTAAACTCAGAATTTAAGCAATATGCGCGAAATAAAAATTGGAATCTGAATTAACTTTTCAATGAAATCTTATTAATTTAACATAAAGATAAAACATACTGTAACGAATTTACTTGCAAATCCTCTTATTTGCCCCTTTGGCTAAGTTCGTATCACTCAACTGTTGAATAAATAACTCCAATATGAATAATGGAAAATGGCCTTTATTAAAGTACTCACAATAACACTTATACTTTGCAACTAGCTGGCTTAATAACCAAACTGATAGCTTAAATGAACCTGATCTATTGCCCGACAGATAGCGTGCTTAATGAAACTGCCCATAGCGCCTCTACCGCTGATGCTTTTATACTCTGTGATTTCCTCGTGGCATCTTCTAGGCGCTTCCAGAATTATTTAGTTAGTTATAAATTTCTCAGCTACAACTACAGATGTATAATTCTTATAGCTTCTCTCATACCCCATGCGCTTGTGTGTGTGAGCGACACTTCCACAATCACAATTGCATACCTTAGGAGCATTTCAGATAAGATATCTGCATGTGCTTGTGCGTTGCTCTCAGCTGCGTGTACCTACATATGTGTAGACTTAATGATTGATTCGTTTATGTAGATACATAATGATTGATATATGGATGTGCATGCAAGTCGCTGCTTAGCATCGGCTTAGAGATGGCAGCACCCCTTAGTTTTGCTAATATTCGTAACACTGCCCTCCACCTAAGTCTGATCGTCCCGATCAGACAAATCTCCCGATCTAAACGCCGCTAGCATCTCCAAATGTACCACTCTTCTACTCCGTGGTTTCCCAATTGTTTGTATGCGGTAGATGGTGTCATTGATCTTCTTCACAACTTTGTACGGGCCTTCCCAATTGCACCGAAATTGATGGAACACCTTTCTGCCGGTGAGGGTTGTATAACAGTACCAAATATCCCGCCAAGAAACCTTTCGAATTATTGTTCTCATCGTACCTGTGTTTCATCGTACTACTCAATACCCATGGTTCGTTCCTTACACTCTGTTGTTTGGCCAATGAACTACTTCGTAGAGCTTGCGCTGGACGGATTTGCTTTGCATAATCAGTATCGTTCCGACGCTTCACAACAGTAGTGTGCTCTGGCTTGAAACCCACACTTGCATTCTTTCTGCGAAATTCTTTCCTTCGTTTTAGTACGTGCGTTAGGGCTTTTTAATGCCAGTGTTTCTCTCACAGATACCTTCGCTTTTTATTTGTTTGGCCCATTCGTTTCATCAACCCTTGCCCGATCTGTTGCCTTTGACTTTTGCGTTTTTGTCGAAACCCTTTCACCAGCACTCGATTACTGCTGAACTCTTCTTCCAAACTGAAGTAAGTGGCACATCCTGGGTCTCATAGCGCATAATCTTTCTTGGCATATCGATCCTGATGTCATGGTCAACTAAGAAGTCCACTCCCAATATGACTTCATCAATGATCTCCGCCACAACGAATTTGTGTAGAACCATGACCTTTGTAATTAGGACTTCACATAGCACTTCTCCCTGGACTTGGTTATATTCGCCTGTGACCATACGCAACCTTGCTCCAGGTAACGGTTTTACTCTCCTGTTGACTAAATCAGATCGAATCAAAGAATGAGATGCGCCCGTATCTAGAGTCAGTACACGCTCCTTGCCATCCACATTCCCTCTGACGGTAAGACTGCTTGATTTCCTTCCAATTTGCGACACAGATATCACAGGACATTCAATAGCTGGAGCTAGCTCTCGATTTTTACATCTGGCACGCTCTTGCTCATCTCCTCCAGCTTTCGTTTACGGCCACCCAAGTGGAACTACCAGGACCAAGATCGCAATGACGTGCAATGTAACTGGGCTTCCCGCATTTGAAGCATTTGATAACCCTTTATCTCCGCTTTTGCGATCCTTTCAGCGCCTCCAATATTGCGTCTACCCACTCTGGCCTTTCTACTTCCACACGGCGTGCTTTGGAAACTGGCTTACACAGAACGAGTCTGATCAGAGCTTGTGAAACCGTTTCTGCGAATGTTAGCTTTGGGTTTGCATATGTAGCCCATTTCGTTTCCACATCTCGTATGCCATTTATGAAGCTCTGGATTTTTACCCTTTCAGTGATTCCACGGGTGCGTCCGCATTTGCAAGATGAGCCAATCTTTCAATATCTGAAGCAAACTCCTGCAATGTCTCATTTGCTTTTTGGTAGCGGTTTGCAACTCAATTTGGAATATCTGTTTTCTATGCTCGCTTCCATAACGACGTTCTACAGCAACCATCAATGCTTCATAGTTGTTCCGCTCTCTCTTCGGGAATCGTCTGTAGGATTTCGGCTGCTGACCCCTTCAATGCCAACGAACAGTGCAGCAACTTTATCTTCCGCATTCCAGTTGTTCACTGCTACGGTCTTCTAAAACTGTAGCTTGAAGACCTGGAAAGGAACAGAACCGTCAAAAGGTGGTGTCTTTACCTTTGGATTGCTCGCTGAAACTGTTGGGCGATTTATTTGCAACTCCTGTATACGACCTCTCAAAGCTTCTATCTCGGCAACCATTTTGTCCTCGAGCTGTACAATTTCTGTGTTCTGTGCTTCTAACTGCGCAGACATTTTTGCCACCTGCAATGATAAGCGCTCCTCTTGTGCTTCCATCTTGGATATAATCTGTGTCGACATTTCTGAAATACGCGTTTCTTGTGCTTTCAACTGCTCAGCGAACTGAGATGTCATATATGTCTTCTGTTCTTCAAGCTGAGTTTCCATCTTAGATGTTATACGGTTCTCCTGGGATTCTAGTTGGGATGCCATAATGGAAAAATGGCCTTTATTAAAGTACTTCACTATAACACTTATACTTTGCAACTAGCTGGCCTAATAACCAAACTGATAGCTTAAATGAAACTGATCTATTGCCCGACAGATAGCGTGCTTAACTGAAACTGCTCATAGCGCCTCTACCACTGATGCTTTTATACTCTGTGACTTCCTCGTGGCATCTTCTAGGCGCTTCCAGAATTATTTAGTTAGTTATAAATTTCTCAGCTACAACTACAGATGTATAATTCTTATAGCTTCTCTCATACCCCATGCGCTTGTGTGTGTGAGCGACACTTCCACAATCACAATTTGCATACCCTTAGGAGCATTTCAGATAAGATATCTGCATGTGCTTGTGCGTTGCTCTCAGCTGCGTGTACCTACATATGTGTAGACTTAATGATTGATTCGTTTATGTAGATACATAATGATTGATATATGGATGTTCATGCAAGGCGCTTAGCATCGGCTTAGAGATGGCAGCACCCTTAGTTTTGTTAATATTCATAACAATACTTACAAATATAATACATTGAAATTTAAAGAAATTTTTATATATTTCTGTATGTAGATAAAAACCAGCGACAAAAATCTAGTGGATAGTGATTTTCTACAATATTGTTGTCAAAAAAATCTTACAACACTTTTTCCATTATTTTAAAGTTTATAATTTGGCTGGTATCTAAATGAGATCGACTTTTTTTAAGTAAAAGGCATTATTAGAGCCTAAAATTTCATACGATTGATATTTTTCCAAAAAAGAAGTTTTGCATTCTTGGCAAATTAAAAATATTTCATTCTCTAATTCAAAAAAATGTTTTATAATATGCAAAATTGTATATTTGATTTTACGTAGTAATTTTTTTCATACAACACTCCTTTGTAACTTACACTTGAAGTTACATAACCGGTTCTAAAAGGTGTACATAAATTTTGATAAAATTCAAGTTCTGTAAGATCTATTGGTAGAACATTTCTGCATTGTACATGATCGTTTTCAAAAAAATTACTTTCTAATATATTAGAGCAGAATTAGAAACAATACTTATTTGCCAGAGTCAGCGGAATATTTTTACGAGATGTTATATTATTGGCGTATTTTTTAAATTGAGCATGTTTTCCTTCGAACCTAAAACACCACAAAAATTAAGTGGGCCAAGTTCTTTGATAGAGTTTATGTAGTGAATCATAAAATGGTGTTTTGGCTTTAGCTTCTCTCTAAAGCCTGTAATATAAAATGTGTGATGATCGGCAATTAAAGAACGTAGTTCATGTAAAATAATATCACTAAATTCCTCAGCCATTATAATATCAACAATTTTAATAAATGTTATTAAAAATTATATACTAAATCAAATTCCTCTACTAAGTCGCCAATAATTAGTAAAAATAGTATTCGAAAAAAGTTTCATTTCCGAAGCGTTCATTTTGATGTTATTAGTCTTAATTTGAGCCCTTGTAATGGGATTACTTAAACTTCTTACGTGAGCTGGTTCGTAAGCAAACAATTGTTTTCTATAGTTAAACGCTTCCAACGAAAAATATTTTTTCTGATAAATAAAGTAATCTAGAACCTTTGTAATATTATATCTCGCTACTCCTAAAAACACGTCGTGCATCAAAACACAAGCTTTATTATCTGTTACATGAACAAGTAAGGAATGCTAAGTTCGGGTGTAACCGAACATCACATACTCAGCTGAGAGCTTTGGAGAAAAAATAAGGGAAAATCACCATTTAGCACAATTAACCTAGGGTAACGCTGGAATGTGTTTGTATGGCATGGGTTTCAAATGGAAGGTATTAAAGATTATTTTAAAAATGAGTGGGCCATAGTTCTATAGGTGGACGCCATTTCAGGATATCGCCATAAAGGTGGACCAGGGGTGACTCTAGAATATGTGTTGTACGATATGGGTATCAAATGAAAGGTATTAATGAGTTTTTTAAAAGGGAGTGGGCCTTAGTTATATAGGTGGACGCCTTTTCTAGATATCGCCACAAAGGTGGACCAGGGGTGACTCTAGAATGTGTTAGTACGATATGGGTATCAAATGAAAGGTGTTAATGAGTATTATAAAAGGGAGTGAGCCCACTACGTTTTAAATAATCATTAACACCTTTCATTTGATACCCATATCGTACAAACACATTCTAGAGTCACCCCTGGTCCACCTTTATGGCGATATCTCGAAAAGGCGTCCACCTATAGGCCATAAAGGTGGACCAGGGGTGACTCTAGAATGTGCTTGTACGATATGGGTATCAAATGAAAGGTGTTAATGATTATTTAAAACGTAGTGGGCCTTAGTTCTATAGGTGGACGCCTTTTTGAAACTACGCCATAAGGGTGGACCAGGGGTGACTCTAGAATGTGTTTGTACGATATGGGTATCAAATTAAAGGTATTGATGAGGGTTTTAAAAGCTCCCCAGTGGGTTAAGGGGTCAGAATATACCCGCGGTAGGTATGCCTGTCGTAAGAGGCGACTAAAATACCAGATTCAAGGGGTTGTGTACCGCAACCTTTCAGGTTGCCAGCGCAATATATAGCTTCTCCAAACCCCATTGTCAACCTCACCTATCCGCGGCGAATCCTGTATCACTAACAGACGAGGCTCTGGCGCTCCATGATGGAAGTTGGGGGTGGGGAGGGAGGGATGGCCTGAAGTTTTAACGTGGTCATATAAATCTTTCCCGAGATGGTCGGCCTAGCACAATGGTGCTGTGTTACCAGCGTACCGGATCTGTATCCGGCAAAGGACCATCACATCGATAACACTCCCCAAAGCTCGGGGGGCAACCTTATCGCTACAATAACAACAACAGGGTTTTAAAAGGGAGTGGCCCTTAGTTGTATATGTGAAGGCGTTTTCGAGATATCGACCAAAATGTGGACCAGGGTGACCCAGAACATCATCCGTCGGGTACCGCTAATTTATTTATATATGTAATACCAGGAACAGTATTCCTGCCAAGATTCCTAGGGCGTTTTGATTTCCCCCTGCAAAACTTTTGTCATTTTCTTCTACTTTATATGGTAGGTGTCACACCCATTTTACAAAGTTTTTCCTAAAGTTATATTTTGCGTCAATAAACCAATCCAAGTACCATGTTTCATCGCTTTTTTCATATTTGATATAGAATTATGGCATTTTTTTCGTTTTTTCGTAATTTTCGATATCGAAAAAGTGGGCGTGGTCATAGTCGGATTTCGGCCATTTTTTATACCAAGATAAAGTGAGTTCAGATAAGTACGTGAACTACGTTAGTAAAGATATGTCGATTTTTCTCAAGTTATCGTGTTAACGGCCGAGCGGAAGGACAGACGGACGACTGTGTATAAAAACTGGGCGTGTCTTAAACCGATTTCGCCCATTTTCACAGAAAAGGGTTAACGTCATAAAATCTATGCCCCTACCAAATTTCAAAAGGATTGGTAAATTTTTGTTCGATTTATGGCATTAAAAGTGTTCTAGACAAATTACGATTTTTGTGAATATCTCGATCCATGCGCCAACTAGCGGCGATTTTTTTTCACAGGTCGATTTCTATTCTTGCATGTATTATGTGTTCCAAATATGAGCCAAATCGGACCACAAATGCGTATTTTGCGAATATCTCGATCCCTGCGCCACCTAGTGGCGATTTTTTTCTTATTATTGCATTGTCATCGGGTTCTGAACTATATTCCAAGTTTCAAGCTTGTAGCTTATCGGGAAGTTACTTAAATTTCAATTAAAAGATTCGTCCACAAGGGCGGGGGGGGCCGCCTGTCAGCTCAAGCTAAATAAAACCGTTTAAAAAGAAAAGTTTGATGGGTGGTTTGGGAACAATCTACGCAAAATGAAGCCAGGTGGAACAATTCGTTTGCGGATTGGCAAAATTATAAAGATTATAGAAACTACTATACTAAGGAGCTCCAAAGTGCGCGAAACAAATATATATCTAATAAAATTGATACTTCAAAAGACCAAAAAGCAATGTGGAGAACAATAAAGCAACTCTTATTAAATGAAGAAAGAACTGAAATAGGCAAAATAATTGTGAAAGGCCATGAACTAAAGAATAAAGTGGAAATAGCTAATGAGCTTAATACATTTTTTATTGAAAGTGTTGAAGAGCTCAACAGAGATATTTCCCAAGTGTCATATACTAACTATGCTAAGCCATGTGGAAGGCAATTTAAATTTAAAACATTGGACTAAAACGATCTCTTTAGCGTTATTAAAGTCATGAACAATAAAAAAGATTACAACCGCGTCTCGACCAAAAATCATACTGTGCGCCTTCGAAATAATAGGACCAACCCTCTTGAAAATTATTAATAATTCTCTAAAGAGTGGTGAATTTCCCAGCAACTGGAAAATGTCCTTGGTGGTACCAGTGGAAAAGTAAAAAACGCGGTGAATCCAGAAGAGTTTCGACCAATTAATATGTTAATGACCGAGAGTAAAATACTTGAGAAAGTGGTACACAAGCAATTGGAAGCCTATATGGAGAAGAATCAACTGATATCCGAAAACCAATCAGGATTTCGGCAGCGACATAGCTGTGAGACAGCGTTAAATTTAGTAAATTCTCACTGGAAATCAGAAATGAATGAGGGAAAATGCATAGCTGCTGTATTTCTAGACTTCAAGCGAGCATTCGAAACAATTGGCAGGTGTATTTTGGTAGAGAAAATGAGAAGGTATGGAATTGATGGAGTCGAAAATCAGTGGTTCGAAAGCTACTTGATTAACAGATGGCAACGCACGAAAGTCGCAGAAGGCATCTCAGAGCCTGCACAAATAACACTAGGCGTACCGCAAGGTGCAGTGCTTGGTACTCTTCTGTTCCTAATATATATTAATGATATGGAAAATATACTACAAGGAGTTGAAATCTGTCAATTTGCAGATGATACACTACTATGTACTACCGGAAATTCATGTCAGGAGTGTATTGCTAGTTTGAACTATAACTTAAAATTTATCTATAACTATATTAGTGTGAACAAGCTAAAAAAAACTAAAGCAATTGTAATCAACGGCGAATCGGAAGATAATGTTATAGTTAATGATGAAATAATAGATAAAGTTGACGAAATTAAATATCTAGGCATTGTCATCGACAAAAATTAAATTTCGATAAGCATATAGATTATATATATATCTATCAACAGCGCCGTAAATATATTTAATGTAATGATCAAGCCACATTTTGAATACTGTGCGACCATTTTATTCCTGGGATCCACACAGATGAAAAACAGGCTGCAAAAACTACAAACCAAAGGGATGCGGTGCATACTATTATGTAATAGGCTGACACCAATCACATATATGTTAGAAACTGTGAAATGGTTAAATATCAATCAAAGAACAATTATGAACGTACTTATTTTTGTGTTTAAAATGAAATATCACCTGCTACCAAAGTACTTAACGAGCCAAATAGCATTTGTAGGAGATGTGCAACCCTACGGCTTAAGGAACAAGAATGATTTTATAATTAAATTTTAGAAATCCAATAAGGCACAATATGTTTTAATGTATAAAAGCCTAAAATTTTATAATGAATTGCCAAGCAATATAAAAAACGAAAGAGATATTAATGTATTTAAAAGACTGATAATATATCATATTAGAGAACATTATAGCTCACAATGAGCCAATTAGCTATTGCTAAGATTACCGATTTTGTATTACTAAACTGTACCTGAAAGTTTTAAATAGCTACGGCTAAATAAAGAAGCTAATAACAAAATAATATCGTGTTTACGGACGGACGGACGGGCATGGCTAAATGAATTTCTATTTTCGCCCAGATCATTTTGATATTTAGAAGTCTATATCTATCTCGATTAGTTTATGCCGTTACGGATTACCTTTATGCGAACCAAAGTTAATATACTCTGTGAGCTCTGCTCAGCTGAGTATAAAAGGGGTAGTTTTCCAAATAGAATTCTTTGACAGCATTAAGTTCTTTGCTACAGCACTGCAATCCATGTATAACATTCTTTATTACGTACTCTTTGCAAATCTTCGATTAATGCTGATTGACACTCTTCTTTGGATAACGAACTAAGAGAAAAAAAAGTTGCTCTTAAAACTAGTATGATAACCAATACTTCATTAAGCCCAAGTTATCACCCAATATCTGGCCGAGATAAAAATAAATCTTAAATCGGGTATTCTCAAGACTACATTATTCCATTTAGAGATAAGTCTTCAAGAACCTCAACAAGTCTGTTAAGTGTTAATTCATTACCGAAATAACTCACATCTTTCGCGTTATTAAATCCTGCTTACAAAAATATTGCGTAAATGAGATATTGGACGGGATGACAGGTATTGTAAATATAGTGCCACAAACTGAATGCGTATGCGTTCCAAAAGGGTTATTAATTGGAATGCATCAAAGTATAGAAAAATGGGGAAAACAGTTTTACTTCCGAAACAACTAGTTTTACTCTTCCAAAGATTGCCCATTATAAAATGGTAAGAGATTCGAAGACTTTATATACTCAGCTGAGCAGAGTCACAGAGTATATTACTTTGTTCGCATAACGGTAATCCGTAACGGCATAAACTAATCGAGATAGATATAGACTTCTATATATCAAAATGATCTGGCGAAAAAAAATTCATTTAGCCATGTCCGTCCGTCTGTAAATACGATAACTTGAGTAAATTTTGAGGTATCTTGATGAAATTTGGTGTGTTGGTTCCTGGGCGCTCATCTCAGATCGCTATTTAAAATGAACGAAATCGGACTACAACCACGCCCACTTTTCGATATCGAAAATTCGAAAAACCGAAAAAGTGCAATAATTCATTACCAAAGACGGATAAAGCGATGAAAACTTGGTAGGTGCGTTGACCTTATGACGCAAAATAGAAAATTAGAAAATTTTGGACAATGGGCGTGGCACCGCCCACTTTTAAAAGAAGGTAATTTAAAAGTTTTGCAAGCTGTAATTTGGCAGTCGTTGAAGATATCATGATGAAATTTGGTAGGCACGTTACTCCTATTACTATATGTGTGCTAAATAAAAATTAGCGAAATCGGATGACGAACACGCCCACTTTAAAAAAAAATTTTTTTAAGTCAAATTTTAACAAAAATTTAATATCTTTACAGTATAAAAGTAAATTATGTCAACATTCGACTCCAGTAATGATATGGGCAACAAAATACAAAGATAAAAGAAAATTTCAAAATGGGCGTAACTCGCCCTTTTTCATTTAATTCGTCTAGAATACTTTTAATGCCATAAGTCGAACAAAAATTACCAATCCTTGTGAAATTTGGTAGGGCATAGATTCTATGACGATAACTGTTTTCTGTGAAAATGGGCGAAATCGGTTGAAGCCACGCCCAGTTTTTATACACAGTCGACCGTCTGTCCTTCCGCTCGGCCGTTAACACGATAACTTGAGCAAAAACGATATATCTTAACTAAACTTAGTTCACGTACTTATCTGAACTCACTTTATCTTGGTATAAAAATGGCCGAAATCCGACTATGACCACGCCCACTTTTCCGATATCGAAAATTACGAAAAATGAAAAAATGCCATAATTCTGTACCAAATATGAAAAAGAGATGAAACATGGTAATTGGATTGGTTTATTGACGCAAAATATAACTTTAGAAAAAACTTTGTAAAATGGGTGTGACACCTACCATATTAAGTAGAAGAAAATGAAAAAGTTCTGCAGGGCGAAATCAAAAGCCCTTGGAATCTTGGCAGGAATACTGTTCGTGGTATGACATATATAAATAAATTAGCGGTACCCGACAGAAGATGTTCTGGGTCACCCTGGTCCACATTTTGGTCGATATCTCGAAAACGCCTTCACATATACAACTAAGGGCTACTCCCTTTTAAAAACCCTCATTAATACTTTTAATTTGATACCCATATCGTACAAACACATTCTAGAGTCACCCCTGGTCCACCCTTATTGCGATATCTCGAAAAGGCGTCCACCTATAGAACTAAGGCCCACTACGTTTTAAATAATCATTAACACCTTTCATTTGATACACATGTCATACAAACACATTCCAGGGTTACCCTAGGTTCATTTTGCTAAATGGTGATTTTCCCTTATTTTGTCTCCAAAGCTCTCAGCTGAGTATGTAATGTTCGGTTACAACCCGAACTTAGCTTCCTTACTTGTTTTTTCAATATTTTCAAATGTTGGTGTAAAATGTTTGGCTCTTCAAAGTATTTCTTTAATTGATGCTTTATGTCACAGAAACAACTCTCAATTATCTTTTCTTTTAAGGTTGGAAAACCAGAAGTAAATACTTGATCGAGTTGCCTAGATATTGTAAATAATTGTGGTGGCTTACGAAGATCAATATTTTCGAGTTTTTGCAGTAATTTGTATTCTGAAGAAATATTCTTAAAGGTTGCTTTGCATAGGCAATTAATTCTTCAATTCGATTTGTTTCTCAGGAGCAACGTACTCTGTGAATTTTTCAAAAGAAGTTAAAATTGGATCAATTATCAATTCAGTGATGGGTTTTTGAGCCACTGGTATATCTTTTCTCAAACTATTCGGTTTGCAGTGAAGCTGTAAAGCATGACTTATTAAATTTTTCTCTATCAACTTATTGATTTCAATAATGTTTAGTTTATCAATTTCATTGGCGTTATCTGGAATAGGGGGCAAATCTGGATGAAGCTCTAAGCATTCTTGACTTGTAGCGAGTTCTCTTATATTTTGGGTGGAACTTGTATCATTTTTCGGTAATTTGGTTTGTAAAACATTCGTGCTCTCTCAAACATTAGAACTAAAATCATGCTTCCTTGCGTGATTTCGAAATTTTTAACAGTTTTGAAAGTATCTATTACAATTCTGATAAAGGCATAAGTACTTAAAAGTAACAGGACATCGATGTACGTCCTTCAAATGTTTAAAAAAATTTTCAAATAATACGAAATTATTTTCGCATATAGAGCAAGTATGTGTGGGTCTTTCTGTAACTGCGCTTTTATTCGACATTATATAGTCTGTTTAAAATATTTTAAATTTTTGGAAATTTTTCCTGATTTGGAATGTCATAAACATATCTTTGAAGAAAAACCCATACATATTTGCTCATTGCGGAATATTCGATGCTGAATACAGAACAAATTTTTATAACTAAATCTATAGCCCTTACTAAGCTGTTTACTTTGTATTTAACGTTGTCAACACAGAATTCTATCGTTTAAATTTTGGGGACTCTCACCAACAACAAACACCCTGGGTTGCAATGTAAATACCTGCTTGTGCGCAGCATTATTCAGTTCATCTAGTTTTTGTTGCAAGTTGTTAATATTTAAAATATGTGTGATCATATCCATTTGCGCATCTGTGATAGAGGGTTTAAAGTTTTTATTTACCCTTGGCGGTGTTATTACTGCATGTAATAAATTAAGGAAATAACTAGTAAGGACGGGACTGTCTTCGGCTGTGCCGAAGACTTCATATCTTTCATAAATGGGGCTGAACAATAATCTTATCCCGTTCGTAATCTCCAATAATAGGATATATAAGATAAGAGTAATATAGTGAACAGATACCTAAACGCTTTTTAAGATAAATATTAAATAAATAATGGCAAAAAACCCCCTTATCTGAAGGATCGGTTGTATGGGATATATATTATATATAGCTCCGATTGAAATGATTTTTACAGGAAATCGTCTATGATATATTAGAATATGTTCACGTTTCACGTTTTTATATTGGAAACTAAGGGAGAAATGGCCAAAAATCTTTCTATCTGAATGATCGGTTTGTATGGGATATATATTATATATTGATCCGATCGAAATGATTTTTTTATGAAATCTAATTTGATATGTTAGAATAAATATCACCAATTTTAACGTTTTTATATCGGAAATTAAGGAGAAATTGCCAAAAATCTTTCTATCTGAACGATCGGTTGTATGGGATATATACTAGATATAGCTCCGATCAAAGTGATTTTTTCAGAAAATCTTCTATGATATATTCAAATATATATCACAGAGTTTCACGTTTATACTTTCTAAATTGCGGCAGGAATGACCAAAATCGTCTTATCTGAACGATCGGTTGTATGGGAGATATATGTTATAGTGGTCCGATCCTACCGGATCCGATAAATGTCTAATATAGTACAAAAATACATCCTTGTGCCAAATTTCATTGAGATATCTCAAAATTTGAGGGAGATTCGTCGCCCTGATCAATTCGGTATACTTAATTGTGAGTCTATCTTCTATATTTCTCAACGTTACAAACATCGGACCAAAGTTAATATACCATTTCATGTTCATGAAAGGTATAATAATGTCTGCAATCTGAAATAAAAACGGAAATAAAGCAAAACTCACACAACAGAAAAATTTACATACTTGCGTCATTATCACCAAGCATAGCGTCGTAGTAAGTCTGGTTCAGTTTATCTTTTATTGATGAATTAAAAAATACTTCATTTATTGTTTCCTGCATGCTGTCAATTTTGTTAAACATCAGATCTGATTTACCAGGAAACATTGTGCCAAAATCAATATCAATCAGTTGGTATCCATTGGAATCGCAATATCGTGGCCATTCCTTTAATAAATCTTGTATACCACTGTTATGCTCTCTCATTCTCTCTTCTGAAGTTTCTTTCCACAATTCACATATATCTTCAGGGATATTATGTTGTAACCATTGTTTAGTTGCATCCGATTTTTACGGACCCTCATTGCTTATAACAACAGTTTTGCTAATTTTTGATGGAGTGTCATTTTTCTGCTGAAACTTTCGCTTATGCAAGCTATTAAAATATCTATCATACAGTTTTCGGGTAGCGTTGTTCTGGGTATATAGTACACCGATTCCTGTTCGGTTGGAAAGAGCTTGACAATCTGGTTTGCTACATTTTTCATTGTAGCGTTTAATGTAATTATCTACAACAATACGCACTATTGTGGATTGGTCAGTCCCTTGGAGGCAATTCAAGTTTTCGTATTTCTTAACAATATTATTACCATCAACGGTATCTTTCAAAATATTCTCCAAGTTGGGTTGATGGCCCAGTTAAATCGGTGGTGTACTAGTGATCAGCCGGCTGTGAGGTGGGCAAATTTTTTGCATTGTGCTTGCACCACTGCAGCATGTAAGCATATCAAACTAGGAATATGTAAACGTATATTAAAAAACAAAAACAAAAGTAAATAACTATTTACTTACATTATTTTGCAAACGCCAATTTTGAAGTTTATACCTGAATTTAATTTTGTCAGCTATGAGTTCTCTTGTATTGAGGATTTCATCAATGTCGTGAGAGTGTATCATCTTCAAATGTCCATACTCTTTACCCCACACTGATCGAATTGTATTAATGAATCAGTCGACAAACCCCAAGAGCAAAACAAATCATATATCTGTAAATCGGTGTCCAATATGATTACTGCCTCATTGTCTTTTTTTGATGTAGTGGACTCATCTTCAAGCGGAGTTTGCTCGGAAAATAGTGAAATATCAGTAGGCGTAGATGGTATTAATTCCTCACTCATAACTGCAAAAGTGTTTTTGAATAAACATTTTTATTGTAATAAATTTGTATATAAATACCTTTGAAATAATGTAAAATCTCCACTCTGTTCAAATATGTTGCCTTAAACGATTCTGGATGTGCACTAAGCTACATATACAAATTATATATTAGAATAAACATTTGTGCTAAAAGTTAATATTTATATTACTTACCTTTAGCTAAAATCCCAAAAATAGTTTATTATAACGCCGCCAAAAAGTTCCGTGTGAAAGGTTTGCATTTAAAAACAGTTAATCAAATGAAATTTAAATACGAAACATTTGAAATAAATACTTTTACATTTGATTGTGTTTAGAGAATTTTTAAAAGCGAGCACTCATTTAAAACAACATTGCCGTATTTAAAAAAAGTTGTTGAATCAAGAGCAAAGTATTTTATGTAAATACTTTGCTGTTCAAACAAATACTTTTGCTTAAATGTAATTTTTCAACGTAAAGTATTTGGATTTAATGAGGATTGTTTTTTTTTCAGAGTACATACGATCCGTGATCGAATGCCGTTTTTTAAATCACTATAGCTCCGAAACGGTGCATTGGATTAATGAAATATGTGAAGTAGGGACAAAGCTTTTTCACTAAATCCATAATATATTATTATTTTTTTTAAATAGTTGGATAGCCTTATTTTTATCGCTTGTGTGAAAACTGTTTTCGATCCGTGATCGTATGTTACGATTCCATAGCAGGATTTGCGCTTATTTGTGGCATTTGCAAAATATTTACAAAGTTCGAGTATTCAAAATTGTTACAAAATCGCGTTTTTATTTGTAATTTACCCAAAAATTTACAGCAAATTATTAAATTTTTCACGAATATTATCAAAAGGAATTATCAAAACAAAAAAAGTGTACCCAATTAACACTTTTTTTCTGAAAAGTAAAACTTTCAGTACTGTTTTAAAGTTTTGTTCATTATTCAGAAAGGGGTTTGAAAAGAAATAACACTTTTCATTTTTAGGAGCGACTTGGGAGTTTGGAATGTGAAAAGCACAGGGTGGTCTAAGGCTATATGGGTACCCTTTAATAATTAAACCATGATCGGATTCAGGTATATTGGTTGGGACGAAGAAATAGCGGAGGAGCGTAGAAAATTTCACAAGGCATGACGAAGGGCACAGAGGGCACGCTCGTCGCCACGATATGATCAGCTACATAAATACCTACATAGCCCAAAGAACGTCGTTTAAAAATGCTATAGGAAAGAGAAAGAGAGCGTTTTTTCAAGGAACTGATGGATAGTGCCGATCTTGGTCCTTGGGAGGGTTGGCTTACAGAACGGTGATGGAGAAAACTAAAGTGCGGAAATCAGAGCAGCCTACATGTAATGAGAAGAGTCGTAGAAACTCTTTTTCCGACACAAGACTACTTGACCTATCAAAGTGAGGACCAGATGGAGTGCCAAATATAGCCCTTAAATCAGTAATAAGGTCTAGAACATCGGTATTTAGGGATTTCTTCAACGCCTGTATTCAAGAAGTGGTCTTCCCCCGCTCATGGAAACCTGGTAAGATGTCCGACCTGCCATCTTCATACAGGCCACTTTGTATGTTGGATTCAATAGTTAATAGCGTATACAGCAGTCCTTGGAAAGCCCAGGTACCTTGTCAAATAGTCAGATTGGCTTTCGAAAATCAAGATCTACGATAGATGCAATACAAACAGTTGTCAATATTGCCCGCGGAGCCATAACCGGAAGCCAAAGTAAAAGGAAGCTCCATGGTTTAATTATTAAAGGTTACCCATGTAGCCTTAGACCACCCTGTGCTTTTCACATCGAAAACTCTCAAGTCGCTCCTAAAAATGGAAAGTGTTATTTATTTGCAAACTCCTTTCTGAATAACGAACAAAACTTTACAACAGTACTGAAAGTTAATTGGGTACACTTTTTTAGCTTTGATAGTTTCTTTTGATAACATTCGTGAAAAATTTAATAATTTTGCTGTAAATTTTTAGGTAAATTACAAATAAAAAAGCATTTCTGTAACGATATTGAGTACTTGAACTTTGTAATTATTTTGCGAATGCCATAAAAAAGCGCAAATTGTGGTTGCTGTGCTGCCCGTATGCTAACGACCCACAAGTAAAGAATGAGGTGCTGTTTTGATGCACTTTTTTGCTGCTGGTGTAACGGTTGTTCGGCACTCTTTTGATAACATTTGGCTTGGCCGTTTTAACTTCCAGATTTCGTTTACGGAGTACTAAGCAACTTCTGGCTGTGTGTAACTGCCAATAGTTTGAAACTTAGCGTGTGCTCAAGCTGGGCATAGCTAAAGGTAGTGCGTGACTGTTACTTTGCAGCTCTCTCCGACGCAGCTCATGCCAATGCGGGAAAAAAGGATCTCCTTTCTTTCTTCATGCAGGCCAGTGGACAGTGATTATGGCAATGATCCTAAAGATTTATTTTCTGAAATTATGCATCTCGACCACCTATTCTGCACTCATCGGTGCCTGTTGCATAGTTAGTTGCAGCCTAAAGCAACCTCTTGCAGCTGCTGACGACCTCAGACGAAGTGGTGGAGGAGTTAAGCATCATGAGCGCTGCTTGAGTAAGTGCTCAGGTGTGCTTTCTTCAAATACGGTTATAGGATAAAACCCCACGACTTCTACTTGGAAGATACTAGCCGAGTTTGAAAGACGGGCTGATAGCGACCGCTAAAATTGCTGAAAAGCTTTCAGCCGTTATTGTTGTTGTAGCGATAAGGTTGCTCCCCGAAAGCATTGGGGAGTGTTAGTTATCGATTTCGCCGCGGATAGGTGAGGTTGACAATTGGGTTTGGAGAAGCTATATATTGCGCTAGCACCGAGGGTTGCGCTACACAGCCCCTTGAATCTGGTATTTTAGTCGCCTCTTGCGACAGGCATACCTACCGCGGGTATATTCTGACCCCCCTAACCCGCTGGGGTAAAGCTTTCAGCTCTTAAACCGCAGTCCATATATCCTACTTAGGATTTATCTATGACGCGTTATGCACACCATCATTTTTCCTCAGCGTCAAATATGACTAAAAGGTTGTTTATTACGGCCACATTCTCTAACAAAGCCCTTGGGTAAAGCTTTATCAATCTTCATGTCTTAAAAGGATATTTTTGTCGAATTTGTGCCTTTCTGAAAAAGGGAATTTCATTTTTCCCCTTCTCCATTTCTTCTTAAAGACAACTATGAGTGCGGAGTGTCACATTTTTAAAAATCTATATGCGAAACCTCGTGTAATTGAATCATGAATCCGATTAAATTTTGCGCGACTTCTGGGCATGGCAGCATCACACGCCATACTTAATGACTTAGATAGTTGAAACGACAGATCTTCCGCATGTGTCCTTCGTATATGGCATCATACCATACAACATCAAATTCTTCTAGTTCTAAAAGGTGTTGTTTCCATCTTCTTCTTTGCAGTTGATTGGAAGCTGTCCTTGGTGAAGTTTTCACAACTCTAGGCAAATAGCTTTGTGGACGCTGTGTGTATAGACGTGCTGATGGACCATTTTGCTCGTCTCGCTATGTCGCTACTAGCAAACGTGAGATCTGTAACGGAGCTTCTATTGCCAGTGTCTGTGGAGGTGCAAAGCAACTAAAATGTATATTCCTTTGATTTTTGCCTACGCGAATACAGCCACTGGCGGTGCCATCTTTTCCTGCGGAAGAAGTTTTCCTGGTATCCAAATTGAGGCTTTCCCAGTCCATGAGCCAGCCCTGCTCCTGCTTATTTCTGTACGGCTCAGAAAGTACCGCTATGTCACATCCTCCTTCAAACATTGTTTGGTATAAGAGGTCTTGGGCCGCTTCACAGTGGTTTAAATTGAGTTGCAAAATCTCATTGGCAATCTGGTTGTTTCCTTCCCGTTGTGCTTATCTAAAACTGTTTCATCTCTAATTCGACAAGATACCCATCCTACTTTTATTCTTTGTGCCTTTAGAATTAGGCATCATCCGCTGTAAGGCTTACAAATTCCGATTTTGTACCGCTGTACCCTGTACGAATACTTTTTATGGCAGTTGGATCAGGCCGTTCTATACTACATTGCTGATGGATCGCATCACAAATCTCATTGGGCGTAGTAATCTCATCGAGGTCTCTGAGGTGTAGTGTGACCGTTTGAGATTTTTCTGTGACCCTCGCTTACTCCTTTAGGACTGCTTCAATCTCTGCTTGTTACGTGCTTGTTTTTCGCTCCTGAAATCTTTTTAGCTGCAGAAATGAATCTCCTTTTGCCGTTCTTCTAATGGTTTTGACGTCACCCCCAGGGCTTTTTATTCACCGCAACTCCTCACTTTTCGCAATATGTCAACATACGTAGCATATCCAGCCTTCGAAATTATGATTGCATCCGGCCTGGCTTTAATCATTTTCTTCCTATTCGCCTTTTCGGGTTTGGCTACCTGCCACGCTCCCGACTTTTGACCTGTGGCGGCTTCTTTTCTTTCGAACTTTTTCTGGTTCAGTGGGCGCCTGCGATTTTACAAGGTTGTGACTGCCCTCATCCCCCCGCTGAGCGGGTTATGCGCTGGGCTTGGGACCCGCCACGTAAAACCATACTCCAGTGAAAAATAACAACAAGCCTCGGATAAATACACTCTCTATTGATGGCGAACATGGCAAACGTTTGAAGGACAATGAATTGAGGGCTTGCACCTGGAACGTCCGCTCCCTGAATGGGATTGGTGCAGATGCCCGGCTGGTTGATGTCCTCGTCAAAGCAAAATCTGATATCACCGCCATCCAAGAAATGCGTTGGACGAAGCAAGGAAGAAAGAAGATCAAAAATTGTGACATATATTGGAGTGGCCATACGAATAAGCGCAGTTTCGGCGTCGGATTCGTGGTGGGAGAGAGACTTTGTCGCCAAGTGCTGGCGTTCACGCCTGTGGACGAAGCGTTCAGCCTACACAATGAAACTTCTCCTAACGGACTGAGGCTGATTGACTTTGCCGGTGCTCGAAACATGGTAATATCCAGCACGAAGTTCATGCATAAAAAGATACATCAAGCTACATGGCTGTCTCCTGATCGAAATACTCGCAATCAGATCGATCACGTTTGTGATAGACGGACGGCATGCCTCCAGTGTTTTAGATGTGCGCACGATCCGAGGACCTAACATCGACTCGGACCATTATCTCGTTGCAGCCAAAATACGCACCCGCCTCAGCGCGGCTAAACCAAGGAACAAAAGACACAAGGAAAGCTAGACGTCGAAAAGCTTCCATCACAACAGACTGCCAATGATTTCGAAACTCGACTCTCACACCTGCTCTATGAGAGCACAACTCATCCTGAAGGAATACAGGAGCAGTGGGAGCATATCTCCAAAGCACTTCGTACTGACGCCGAGGAAAAAATTGGTTACCGGCGGCCACGAAAAACAACTGGTACGATGAAGAATGCCGCGTTGCAACCGAAAGAAAAGACGCTGCCTACAGGGCTACGTTAAAAGCGAGCGCGACAAGAGGAGTGTGTGAACGCCATCGCGAGTTGAAAAGGGAATCGAGACGCCTTTTCAGGAAGAAAAAAGCAGAAGCAGAAAGGCGTGAGTGCGAGGAGCTTGAGCTGCTAGCCACCAGGAATAACGCCCGAAAATTTTACCAAAAATACGGCGACAGACGGAAGGTTTTAAGACCGGGGCAAACTCCTGTAGGAATGAAACGGCGACTTTGTAACTGATGTCCAGAGAGTGCTTAGATTATGGAGGGAATACTTCTCTGCTCTCCTAAATGGAGGCAGCAATTCACCGCGCAGAGATGAAGAACCCGATCCCGCAATCGATGATGATGGAATATATGTCCCCCCGCCCGATTATGACGAAATTAGAATAGCAATAACAAGATTGAAAAACAACAAGGCCGTGGGCGCTGATGGATTGCCTGCGGAGCTATTCAAGTTCGGCGGCGAGAGTTGGTAAGGCGCATGCAGCAGCTTCTTAGCAAAATATGGGCGGACGAAAGCATGCCCGACGGTTGGAATCTAAGTGTTCTTTGCCCAGTCCACAAGAAGGGTGATACTGCAAAATGCACCAACTATCGTGGAATCAGCCTTCTTAATATCGAATATAAGGTCCTTTCAAGTGTATTGTGCGAAAGATTGAAGCCCACCGTGGACCGGCTGATTGGACCTTATCAGTGCGGCTTCAGACCTGGTAAATCTACCATCGACCAGATTTTCACAATGCGCCAAATCTTGGAAAAAACCCGTGAAAAGAGAATCGACACACATCACCTCTTCGTCGACTTTAAAGCCGCCTTCGACAGCACGAAAAGGAGCTGCCTATATGCCGATATGTCTGAATTTGGTTTCCCAACAAAACTTATACGGCTGTGCAAAATGACGTTGAGCAACACCATCAGCTCAGTCAGAATTGGGAAGGACCTCTCCGAGCCGTTTGAAACTAAACGAGGTTTCAGACAGGGTGACCCCCTATCGTGCGATTTCTTTAATTTGATGCTGGAGAAAATTATACTAGCTGCAGAACTTAACCGCACTGGAAAATATACTATAAAAGCGTGCAATTACTGGCATATGCTGATGACATTGATATCATCGGCCTAAACACCCGCGCTGTTAGTTCTGCTTACTCCAAACTGGAAAAAGAAGCGGGAAAGATGGGTTTGATGGTGAATGAGGACAAAACGAAGTACCTGCTGTCATCGAGCAAAGAGTCAGCGCATATGCGCCTTGGCAGCCACGCTACTGTTGGCAGCCATAATTTCGAAATAGTAAAAGACTTCGTTTATTTGGGAACCACGCATCAATACTAGCAACAACATCAGCACTGAAATCCAGCGAAGAATCAATCTTGCCAATAAATGCTACTTTGGACTAGGTAGGCAATTGAAAAGTAAAGTCCTCTCTCGGCGAACGAAAATCATACTCTACAAGTCACTTATCGTACCCGTCCTGCTATATGGGGCAGAAGCATGGACCATGACAACAGCAGATGAAGCGGTTTTGGGAGTGTTCGAGAGTAAAGTTCTTCGAAAGATTTATGGACCTCTACGCGTTGGCGATGGCGAGTACCGAAGAAGATTTAATGATGAGCTGTACGCGCTTTACGCAGACATCAACATAGTCCAGCGAATTAAAACGCAGCGGCTGCGCTGGCTAGGCCATGTTATGCGAATGAAAGATGATGCTCCGGCCAAGAAAGTGTTTCTATCGGAACCTGCCTATGGAAACAGAGGTAGAGGGCGGCCCCCTCTCCGTTGGAAGGACCAGGTGGAAAACGATTTAAACTCCCTTGGTGTTACCAATTGGCGCCGGTTGGCGGAGCGAAGGAGCGACTGGCGCGCCTTGTTGGACGGCCATAACCGTTTAGACGGTTAAGCGCCAATTAAGTAAGTAAGTAAGTGACTGCCCTCATGTCTTGGCGTAATGTCCTCGGCTGAGATCGTGGGCTCGGCTACTTCATTTTCCCTTGTCGAATTCTTCATCGGTCTCATTCCTGGCGGTGACGAGCTTTCATCCTTAGCCTTATCATTGGAAATTATTTTCTTCTTTAATTCCCTTACCTCCAGCGCGGATTCGATGTACAATGTCTTGATTATGGAGGCTAAGCGCTTAGTTTCAGTGTGTATATTGTTACGCCTTTTAAAAAACTCAAATAGATTATAAATTGATCTGCCTAACTTGGCCATCTTATTTTCGATCCCTCTCGAGGCCTGACGATTTTGAAGATCTTTCGCCGCCTTTTTAATGAGGTCACTTAATGAAGGAGTACCTGTTTTAGCCTTCTTCTGTCTTGCCCTAAGAGTAACGGCCGGAGATGCTCCTTGCCTGCCGTTGCCCTCCGCTCCTTTTGGTTTTGTCACCGTGTGCGACAACATATTTTAACTTACAGCCGATAGACCACGTCCTTCTGGGGAACGAAGTAGCTTTCGCCCATAAATAGGTTGAACCTACCTTCCCTATCTTGAGTTTTATATTCGTTACTCATTAATGTGGTTAGGTCCCCACTTGGGGTCGCTATTTTTGTCCGAATGTACAGTCACCTTGAATGATCCCGTGGTTATCTATGGGAATGCAGGAGGGCCACGTGCAGGTTGACGCAATCTCTTATGAAAACTGCGTTAAGGGCCAGATCAGCGTTAATTGGGAGAATCTCAACCAAACCTGCAACACCAACTTAATGATGATTCGTATCCCAGCTCATTCACCACAATTGCGGCCTTACCCTGAAGTTCGCACTAGGACCTAAAACCTCCAGGAAGATCTCTCGCCACATCGCTGGAGGTGTAGGGTGCTTGAGCAGGCAATACCGAAATTCTCCCCAGCCATACGTGATCCCCGTTCACACATGACGGAGTACGTTCCCTCACAGCTGAGTTGAAGGATTAAGCCCCTTAATGTCTGGCGAGCGCATGGGCAACAACGACGGTATAGGTCAGACACTCGGCGGACATCATGAGATGCTCGGGGTCTGCCTCTGAAGGCACAGTTACGGCAATACACCCCAGTGGGGCACCTTTCTTCTCTGTGCCCGTCTTGCCCGCACCTCCGACAGACATCGGCCTTCAACCCTCCCAACAGTCCCTCTGGTCGAACCGGGAAGGAGAACCACGTAATGTAGCAGCGGCCGGCATCCAGAGGGCGGTTTTCCGGCCCCTCCAGGGTGATGTTGACCACTGCCCCATCAGCGTCCGTTTTCCAGGGTCCACTGATCAGCCTAACTTCAGAGTTTTGGCAATCAGGATCGAAATTCTTGAGGCTTAGGCGAAATACCTCCTCCATGAACTAATCAGGGGAGATTTGCGCATAAACCCCCCAAACGGCACCTTTGCTTCCTGGTCTCGCACTTTTCTAACCCCACCTCGGTAAACTTCTTTTCCGAGGCACTTTATCCCCTTCCTACTTGGAGGGTAGGCGAATAACCACACTCCAGCACGCGTACACCAAGTTTCGGTCCAACCTCCTTTTTAATTTTTTCTACCACCTCTTTTGAGGATACCCGGGGCGGTACTTAACAATCGCCGACAAGGTTTGCAGTGGCTTTGGGACGATAGGTGCAGCAGCGGTGATAATTTTAAGGCGACAAACTAGGAGTTATCCGCTCCAGAGATGCCGCTAGAGGCACCAGCGGTGTTGCCAGGCGCAGGGTGTATTCCACTAGCAGCTTTACCTCCAGCGGACTTACCACAGGAAGGCTCGTTGCCAGTTCCTTCCTTCCACAGTTAGTTTTCCGGACAGCTACTCAGTTTTTTCTTCGGGATTCGCCCGGTTTCCTCCACCAACTCATTTGCGTACTCGCCCGAAGCTATCCTACTATCTGCGACCCTATCGCCAGCGGCAGTCTGAGGCACACCGTCAGCTGCCTTACCGTTGGCAGAGGCTCCAGCGAATGTAGTCGCCTGAGGGTCAGCAGCAGGCGGTAACCCTTGTTACATCCGTTTTATTGCAGATGAGATCTCCTTCCTAGGATGCGGGCAGACTGGGTAACTCCGCGTCGTCTTCCGATTTCGGAAGAGTACTCTTCTCATCTTCCGACTTCGCGGACTTACTCGGTCTGCCCCTTAGCCTTTAGGCAACCGTTTGCGAGATGATCGCTTCCCTGACGCCATCGGTATCCCGACTTACAGAGTCTTCCGGATCTTACGGCCAGTTTTGCCCCTTTGCTTGGCACAGCACTGATTAATCTGGAGTTGACCTTTAGGAACTGCCTTGGACTGACACCTTTCTCCTCTTCCGTGGTCGACGAGTCGTCACCTCCCGCGGAACGCGACCCCGCACGCTTCCTTCTGCCGACCATTTCCTCAAAGATAGATGTAAACCCGGCCACACTTATTCGACACGACTGTGGGAGTATATATAAAATGTTCAATATAAAGTTTATTTGAAGAATGAATCTCATACCATATATAAAAAGCTAAGACAAACATATTCTTGAAAGTTAACAAGATCAATTGAATATCAACAGGTGTTTCCATCACAAAGTAAACATATTTTTTCCTGCGCAATTTGTTACAAATTTGTGGAGTATACAAATCTGGTTTACGTTTAAGTCGAATTGATTTCCGTATTACATTTGGCTTTAAAGAATCGTGTGAAGAATCAGATTGAAATGCAGAATTTGAATTTCAGATGTATTAGATGTCGTTGATTTTAAAACCGAAGATCGCTTTGATTTTGCCGCAATAGATGTATGCAGTTGAGAAGCCTCAACGAAATCTGAACTTTGCTCTGTTACATGTTGTGAACGAATTTGATTTTGATGACGTTTTATCCTTCTTCCCAATTCTGTTTCTATAAGATACATCATTCTTCCGATATTTTTCATAATTTTTGCTTTATTCCATGATTTGTTGTTTTCTAGAAAATATCAAGAAAATAGATATTATGATTAATTAAAAATTTTTGACTTTTTTTCAAAGTTGTAGGTTTATTGACTCCAGATGACTGTAAAAAGATAACATAGTTCTAGGTTGACGATTATGTAATAACTCCGAAGGCGATTTCCCATTAATAGTGGCTGTCATTATATACGATGTTAAATACGTTAATAAAGCGCTGTTAATATTTTTACTATCAGCCAATTGTTTTTTCATGGCAGTTTTGAATGTCCTTACAAATCGTTCCGCTTGCCATTGAAGCTGAATGAAAAACGGCAGATGTTAAATGTTGAATGCTGTGAACTTTGCAGAAATTTTGGCAACTCAAGTGAAGTAAACTGTGTTAAATGTTCAATATAAAGTTTATTTGAGAAATGAATCTCACACTATATATAAAAATTTTAAGATAAACATACTCTTGCAATTTAACAAGATCAATTGAATATCAACAGGTGTTTCTTTCACAAAGTAAAACATATCATTTTTAGCACATTTTGTGGAATTTGCAACTATTAATTCAAGATTTTTATCTTCGAAGGACCACACTGTTTAGGGGGGCTGGCAATATAAATTTACCTTCCTAAAATTACCTTCCGATCTTGACATTGATTACAAGTTTGAGTACTGGAACAGTCTTTCAATATGTGTGACTGAGAGAGGCAATTGAAACACATATTGTTTTCTCTCACAAACCTTCTGCGATCAGAGGTCGACAGCTTCTTAAATTTGAAGCAACTTATAAGGGGGTGAGATGAGGTTTTACACACAGCGCACTTGTACATTCTCCGCTGCTCTGTCATATGAGACTGGGTGTGGGAGGTCGACCATTTTGAAAGGGATGCGACTGCTGGGGTTTGAATGATGGCCTAGTTTGGGGGATGGCTTTAAATATATTTGGTCGCCATTGATCGACTCGCTCTACGACTTCATATCCAGTTGTGAGGAACTGGTCCATTTGGGACCAGTTAGGAAGTTCTCTTCTTGAAGTCAGAGACTGCTCCCATAACTTGACTGTATTTTCAGGGAGTTTAGAGGTCACGAGATAAATAAGTATGGGGTCCCAGTTATCTGTGGAGACTTGTTGCGTGGTGAGAATTTGAAGGCAATTATTTACCGACGATTGCAACCTTTGAATGTCTTCACTGTTTTCTGTAGTGATAGTTTTTAAGTTCATCAGGGCCCGTATTTGGTTATCTACGAGAACTCGTCTGTTCTCGTATCGTTTCATCGTCACTCAATTTGAACTTAGTTTTATGACGCTTACAAATGAGAATAACAAAAATTTAACTTCAGAGAGAAAAAACTTTTTTTTTGAATATAGGGTATTTGCTTTTAACTATGTGAGGGAGTTACGTTTAAATATTCACGTTAAATAGCAAGAGAGAATAATTTTCAAAACCAAAAAAAAGTGTTTAATTTAAATTTATTTGAGGATGAGACTGAGCAAATTTGACCACTGTGCTGCGTTTGCACTATATTTAATATATTTAATATGTATATGAGGGTGGTTTAAATATACGTGGGAAAAATTATGTGAGATATATGTATATATACGTATTAAAAAGTATCTCGAAGGGGGTAAATTATTATAATTGTGATACGTGAAATTAATTCGTATGAGATTATCTAAAAAATGTGTTTTTTTTTGTGTTTCGGTGTGACTTAAGGAGTCTTATTTAGCTTCGATTTGTTGGACTGTAGAGGCTTTGAGGAGAGAGAAATTAGTAGCTTATCGAAATTCTTAATGGGGATTGAGAATTTATAGCGTGCAAATTTAATGCGAGAAAAGTGCTATTACACGCACTGCACCACTATTGTACCACTGTGCACGAGATTTTATTTCACCGCTTATGTCGTTTTCTTTCTTTTGTATATCCGTGTGTATGTATACGCAAGTATGGAGATTTAAAATGTTTTTTGCGTTTTGATAAACAGCAAGAGAAGACACTGTATCGATTTAAGAGTGATTCAATAATTTTAGAGCGATATACAACTGTAATGCCGAAAAAATTATTTGAGAGGTAAAATCGATATACGTGCCCACTGTATCTAGCTTAGTTTTTCTTATTATATTTAATTGAGGACGAGAGATATTTCAGTTCAAATTGAGAAATTTTTAAAATATGTTGAGATTTGTCGCAATAAAATTTGAGGGTAGTTTTATCAATCCTGCCCACTGTAGCTCTAATCGAGTTTTTCTTCTTATGCTTTGCACATATACCGTATTGAGTTTTGCAATATGGGGTTATTGCTGTATATATATATATATATATATATATATATATATGTATATATACGAAATGGTATGTGCAAGTTTTGGCGGGAAATTATAACTTTTGGCGGGAAACAATAATTTTTTGAGGATCAAATTGCCTTACTTTTTCCGATTTTATATATATTTTTCCGTGTTTAGGGGTGTATTACAATCTCATTTAATACGCACGGTTTTTGGCAAATGGGTATTTAAGTTTTTCCTGCGCTGGTTTCCCTAGTGGCGACGAAGGACCACTGTTTAGGGGG
>JARSSU010048538.1:0-23219 GCA_029619165.1 Eurosta solidaginis | reverse complement strand
AATGTGTTTGTACGATATGGATATCAATTAAAAGTATAATGAGGGTTTAAAAGCGAGTGGCCCTAGATGTATATGTGAAGGCGTTCTCGCGATATCGACCAAAATGTGGACCAGGTGATCCAGGAAATCATCTGTCGGGTACTGCTAATTATATATAATGCAATACCACTAACAGTATTCTGCAAAGATTCCAAGGGCTGTTGATTTCGCCTTGTAGAACTTTTCATTTTCTCTACTTAATATGGTAGGTGTCACACCCATTTTACAAAGTTTTTCCAAAGTATATTTTGCGTCAAAAAACCAATACAGTTACCATGTTTCATCCCTTTTTGTAGTTGGTATAGAATTATGGCATTTTTTCATTTTTCGTAATTTTCGATATCGATAAAGTGGGCGGGGTTATGGTCGGATTTCGGCCATTTTTATACCAAGATAAAGTGAGTTCAGATAAGTACGTGGGCTAAGTTTAGTAAAGATATATCGGTTTTTGCCCAAGTTATTGTGTTAACGGCCGAGCGGGAAGGACAGACGGTGGACTGTGTATAAAAACTGGACGTGGCTTCCACCGATTTCGCCCATTTTCACAGAGAACAGTTACCGTCACAGAATCTATGCTCCTACCAAATTTGAGAAGGATTGGTAAATTTTTGTTCGACTTATGGCATTAAAAGTATCTAGACAAACTAAATGAAAATGGGCGGAGCCACGCCCATTTGAAATTTTATTTTATTTTTGGATTTTGTTGCATCATATCATTACTGGAGTTGAATTTGACGTAATTTACTTATATACAGTAAAGATATTAACTTTTTGTTAAATTTGAATTAAAAAAATAAAAAGTGGGCGTGTTCTTCATCCAATTTTGCTAATTTCTATTTAGCGCATATATAGTAATAGTAGTAAACGTTCCTGCCAAATTTCATCATGATATCTTCAACGACTGCCAAATTACAGCTTGCAACAAACTTTTAAATTACCTTCTTGTAAAAGTGGGCGGTGCCACGCCCATTGTCCAAAATCTTACTAGTTTTCTATTCTGCGCCATAACGTCACCCATCTACCAAGTTTCATCGCTTTAACCGCCTTGGCAATGAATTATCGCATTTTTTCGGTTTTTCGAAATTTTCGATATCGAAAAAGTGGGCGTGGTTATAGTCCGATATCGTTCATTTTAAATAGCGATCTGAGATGAGTGCTCAGGAACCTACCATACCAAATTTCATCAAGATACCTCAAAATTTACTCAAGTTATCGTGTTAACGGACGGACGGACGGACGGACGGACGGACGGACATGGCTCAATCAAATTTTTTTTCGATCCTGATTATTTTGATATATGGAAGTCTATATCTATCTCGATTCCTTTATATATGTACAACCAACCGTTATCCAATCAACTTAATATACTCTGTGAGCTGAAGTATAAAAATGATATTGATATATTTGCATGGCATGTGATTGACACTATGAACTAAGTCCGCTGTTGTAGTTTTGCGTCCTTTTGAAAAAAACGGAAGTGGCTGATCGTCACATTGACTGGCCACAACTCAGGCTTCAGAACTTTATCAAAGTGCAATTCATCTACACCAAGTTTAAAATTTACATATTTACGGTTAATCGACTCCGACTCCTTAGCAAGCTTGAAACACTGCAGTTGATGCTTATTGAGATTAGTATGTTTAATCACATACTCAATAATATCCTCAGGTTTGACCGAGGGTAAAAAAGAAGAAAGATGAAACCATCTGAAACGAGCAGCTACCCCAAGTTCAGTAGACACACAAGAGCCAATCACGCGCTCTCCGTGAACGCCTATGATTATTATTAACATATTGTTGTTGTTACCGACATTGTTGTTGTTGTTGGCATTCTTGTTATTGTTATTATTATTATTGTCATTAGGCGAGCTAGGTTGGATGTCCAATCCCGACGATGTACATGATTGCAGCATATTAGGATTCCCACCACTAGCAGTAATATTTAACTCATCAGGGTTAACAGCAATGCAGCATATTTTTCTTAAGTTTGCGCTTCTTTGTAGATTTTGACGCTTAGCATTAGCAGTATCAGCAGCATCTGATTTAACAGGATTCGTAGAAGTATAAGTAGCATTGTTACGATTATAAACATCGTCAGCTGAAGAAGCCAATGCATTCACACTGTTAGCAACAACAGAGGCAAACGTTTGAGCGACCAGCATGTATGTAACAGACAGTGCATGACCCTTAGTAACATCTGTTAAAGAACATGTATTTTGCCCACTCACCATCATTCACTGTACAATGGCGAAGTGCCGTTGACATTGCAAAAAACAGGTGATAAAATTGTAGGTATAGGGTAAACAGAAGATGTAAAAGACAACGGCAAAGACGAAAGCGCAGCTGTCAGCAGACCCGTGGTTATTGTTGTTTGTATCTCTCCCGCACACTAACACAAGATGAACTGACGGCACTATGTAAGAATTGTAGGCCATTGGCATTGTTAATGTTATCACTGTTAAATTTTGAGGTTGCTTATCTGATTTGATAGAGCGATTTCAGCCCTCAACTTCCTTCATCAAATCCTCGAATTTAGAGCTGAACAGATCTTTTAAAAATCTATGCCAAACTCTGCGAAGCAGCAATAGAGTCCAAAGAAGATATAAAGCGCTCAGGCAAGTTAACACACCCTTGACATAAGTATACGATGTTACGATTAAGCTTAAATAATTTCACATCATATTCTGAAATCTGGCCATCACAACAGTTTCTATGAAATCTTTTTTGGCAAAAACCCGAACATGGCACAACAAGTGAGTAATTTCTCGCAAAGGCTTATTGCACTTAGCACAAAAGTCATCCATTTAAGAAAAATTTTAAAGAAAATCACGAAGCAAACGAAACACGTCTATACGCGACGAAAGCCGAATATTTTATTAGAATATGTGTCACCAAGTTCACGTTTTTATATTGGAAACTAAGAGAGAAATCGCCAGAAATATTCTATTTGAACGATCGGTTGTATGGGATAGGTATATAGTATATACATATAGCTCCGATCGACTTAAGTGATTTTTTCAGAAAATCTTCTATGATATATTAAAATATTGCTACGAATATTAGCAACACTAAGGGTACTGTCATCTCTAAGTGATGCTAAGAGTGACTTTTATGCAAATCCAAAAATCAATCATTATGTATCTACATAAACGAATCAATCATTATGTCTACACATATGTACGTACATGCAGCGGAGAAGCAACAAACACATGCAGATATCTTATCTGGGATGCTCCCAAAAGTATGCAGTTGTAATTGTGGAAGTGTCGCTCACAAATACACGCGCATATGAGAGTTACACACGTGCATCTGTAGTTATAATTATATACCAGTAACTAAATAAATTCTGGAAGCGTCTAGAAGATGCAACGAGGAAATCGCACAGCAGCAACAGTAAAGGCGCGATAATCAGTTTGAGTTAAGCAAGCTATCAGTAAGCGAAGTATAAGTGTTATTGTGAAGTACTTTAATAAAGGCCATTTTGCATTATTGAAGAGTGGAGTTATTTATTCAACAGTTTAGTGATTCGAGCCTAGCAGAAGGTTGCAAATAAGAGGAATTGCAGTAAATTCGTTACAATATATATCACTGAGTTTCACGTTTATACTTTCTAAATTAAGGGAGAAATGACCAAAATCGTCTTATCTGAATGATCGGTTGTATGGGAGATATATGTTATAGTGGTCCGATCATACCGGATCCGACAAATGTCTAATATAATACAAAAATACATCCTTGTGCCAAGTTTCATTGAGATATCTTAAAATTTGAGGGACTAGTTTGCGTTCAAACAGGCAGACGGACGGACAGACGGACATGGTTATATCAACTCAGTTCGTCCCCCTGATCAATTCGGTATACTTAATGGTTAGTCTATCTTCTATATTTCTCAACATTACAAACATCGGACCAAAGTTAATATACCATTACATATTCATGAAGGGTATAATAAGTTATACATATTTTATTTTATTTCTTACTTTCAGTCCCGTTAGAGATTAACAGATGAGTACAAGCTTGGAAATATCTTTTTTTCGACTTAAGTACTCGCATTTTTTGCTTCATAAAGATATCCTTTTTTGCTGAGTACTCTATGATTTTCAAGTTGAGTCACTGTTTCGAAACAACTTTGAGATTTTAGAGGTATGCCTTGTTATCAACATGAGTACTAATGGTGCTCAAGCACAAATGGTTGTTGGGTATATTCGATGCCATTGACAATGAACACAATAACTGATAGGTTAACTAGAGTTTAACTCTGCCAGATCTGCCGCTTAAGATCAGCTTAATCTTCAGTTAAAATAGACTGAACAAATCTAGAATAAGGTTACGCAAAGTTTAACTCATAAACTGATTTGAACTTGTACTGAAAAACCCGGCCTTAGTGTTAGTTCTCAGTCTTATGTGAAATTCCTCTTCTACTAAAAATGCTGTAAAAGTTTAAAACAATATTCGACTTTCCCATTGCTATTACGCCTACTGTAAATTAAGACAGACTCGAGAGGAAATAAGCGCGGCCATGTAATTGAATTGCATTTATTTGGTCTGCTTTTTACTTGGCCACGTGAACGTGCAAATCGAAAAATCAATTCACAATGCAAACATGGCATTATACGTACACATACGCTTATTTACATATACATCTGTAAACCCGAATAAACATACATATAACTGTATAAATATGTTTGCATTTAAGTACGATGAAGGCAGCAAAAAATATTTTCGCTTAAAGCGCAAAAAGAAAATTTGTCGCTACTTCATACAAAGCGCTCTTTCAACAAAATAATGCACATTTACTGTGGTCACTACTACAATGCTAATGTTATTATTGTATGTTACTTTTATGAAAACAACAAAAATAAAAATATATATATATATATATAATCACTTGTTGCTACAGCATGACGCGCGCGCGAGTATGAAATTTATGCAACCACATGCTGACTTCCTGTTCCTTGACGCATTTCTTGTGCGCCGCACATATTTTTATACCTTTCATGAAAATGAAATGGTATATTAATATCGTCACGAAACCCAAAATTGTAAGTCCTTAAAGGAAAATAGATAGACCCACCATTAAGTATACCGAAATAATCAGGATGAAGAGCTGAGTTGATTTAGCCATGTCCGTCTGTCCGTCTGTCCGCATGTCTGTTTGTATGCAAACTAGTCCCTCACTTTTTGAGATATCTTGATAAAATTTGGTGAGTGGGTGTATTTGGGTGTCCGATTAGACATTTGTCGGAACCGGCCGGATCGGACCACTATAGCATATATCCTCCATACAACCGATTTTTCAGAAAAAGAGGATTTTTGTCATATCTTACTCAATTTAACAGATTGAAGCTTCAAACTTCACCATATACTTTCTTATATTGCACATATTGTTGTCTGAAAAAATTGATGAGATCGGTCGTATATATAGTATATATCCCCCACAACCGATTGTTCAGATAAGAAACTTTTCGTAATTACTGCCCTATTTTAACAGCTAGAAGCTTCAAATTTCACCAAATGCTTACATATATAGCATATATTGTTGTCTGAAAAAATCATAGAGATCGGTGGTATATATATTATATACCCCACATAAACTGTCATTTTTGCCCCTTTTTTACGGCTAGAAACTTCAAGATTCATCAAATTTCATCAAATAGTTACGTTTACGTCATATATTTTTGAAATACGCGATTCGTAGTCATAGTTTTTACATGCAGACCACAAAAAACGTGAAGCTTTGCATCCTCACATAAAGTACCTACCTATTTTTATTTTATATTAATACAATTTTAATCATTATTACAGAATGAAAGACCCATCGAAATTATCAGAACAATGAGGTTAGTCGATTAAGCCATGGCTGTCTCACAGCCAGGTTTAACGCAATTTAGTTTTCCTCCCATTCAACTAATTGTTCAAATACAATTTTTTTCCGTTAAGTTTTTTTAGCTTTGGCAACATACTTTAGTTTATATTTATCTTAAAAATTACTTAGGTATGTACATCTGTTGACATATATTTCGTATCTTATTAAGCCGATTATTTGGATATTACGAATGGGATAAGATTATTGTTCAGCTCCATTCATGAAAGGTATGAAGTCTTCGGCACATCCAAAGACAATCCCGTCCTTACTTGTTTCTACTTTTATTTATTTTATATTTCGCATATTTAATCATGCGTCTCATTGCTGTTTTCGTTTTCCTGTTATACTCATTTTTTCCGTTATGGTAGCTCAATTAATTTTCCATCTTGTTGCATGCCGTTTAACAAATTGCAACCCTCAAGTTTTCCACTTAATTTATGTTAATTTTTGTGGCTAAAATTTCGCTTTTTTCATGTGTGCGCCATGGCGTATGGGTAACATTGGAGCGAGCGTTGTTTGTGCGTGATTTATGCATCCAGATACGTCGTTCAAGCAGGCTGCTGGAATGTTGAGAAGAAAAGGGTTTTCAATATTAAAAAGAGTTGAAATTACACTGTACAACAGTAGTTTTACAACAAAAGAAACTATGGTATTTGGCTGATCATCTCGGAAATGATTTTAGTATGATCGCATTGGACCTTCAAAAGAAATAGGAGAAAACAACCACGGACCGAGTTCCGACTAGAGTGATAGGAAATTATTTGACATCTCTATCACCGGCACAATTTTAATGAACTGCATAGACTGGTAGCCGATTCCTACTCCTTCATTCTCTTCCGGAGCCAATTGCTTCGCTACCCAAATTTGAAGTACTGTTTGGTAAATAAGGCGTTTTTTTTCTTCCTTCCTTGGCAGAATAGGTGTCCAACGAAAAGTCGTTGAAACCCATAACAATTGATAGGCCCTTTCCTAACCAATGAACTATATAGTGTTAATAGAATTTCGAGGTTTTTAACAGGTCTATTGGAAACTATCTCTGGCTTCCCTATTTTGTCTGATATCCAAGATCATCGATTCATAATCATCAGGCTTTTTTCGTTGCTAGAAAACCGGTCATAGTCCCCACCAAGGCTGCAATCTTATTGGGCGTCAATCATCGACTGGTTGAACCCAAGAAAACCACACAATATCAGTAGATAAGATCTTTAAAGTAAATGGTCAACCATGTTAGTATATTGCCATTGGCGGTAATTGCTTATAAGATGCTTGAAATTATCAGCTGACATTTCACATCGCCTACAAACGCAGACAGCTTCAAAAGGACCAAACTTTTGCCATTAGTACCCAGAGCTGCTGCGCTTAACACCACTAAATAAGTATACATGGAAGAGTGATGCCTTTACTGAAACGTGGGATGTCAACAAACTCAGCGGCTGAAGGGGCTTAAGGCTATGTTCCCCATAAAACACAAAGATCAACATGAGGTTTAACATTAATAAATTATTCTTATGGTTGCATCTATAGGAGAAGCAGAATGTAACCTATCCAGGGAGGGCCCCAATGTACTCTGGCCAAACTTTGCCTATATACTGCATTTATTTATCGAGACCTTTATGCCTAATACTTATATATATTACCCCCATATGTGGAAACACAAGCGATATCTAGAGTTGATACATATGAGCCCAATAGAACAACAAACCGATAGTAAACCGATAGATAGCTAGACTAGAATAAATTGCTATCGGTAATAAGTCGATAATAAAGCAATAACGTTTCGGTATCGGTTGTTACGGATAAAAAGCCGACGAAGCTGTTCTCAAAAAGCCCGAAAGAATTGATCCTGGTAAAGTTACCTCGCTTGTGGCTTAACTTCAACGCCCTAGCGAGTTCTAGTTAACAACATACGTTTTATAGACATACATACGTCTGTATGTTCACTCATCGAACTTCACGAGTACTTGGTACTCACGTCTTTTTTAATCGCAAACTTGAACAAGCATCCGTGGCTACACCGCTTTAATCGTCCATTTTTGGCTATATTGTAGATGCCTTGTAACCACATTTTTCTCGTATCTACATATCTTAATTCACTTCATTGCATACTCACTCTAGCGTGATTTGAATTTACATTCCTGCCAAAAAAACAAAACAAAAACATGTTACATACTTTCGTTCTGACGCTGGATAGCTGTGCACTGAGACATAAAGCCAAAATTTGTCTAGGCCGTTATTTTTTTTTAACTCGAAATCAATGGCATTTTATAGCAATTATCTATGGCTCAATGCAAAGTATCTGTCAATACTAGAATTTATCTACAATAAGTAAGTAAGACTAATTTCGGGTGAAACCGAACATTATACACCCAGCTGTGCACTTGAAACGCTGTCGCTGTTGTTGTTTGCTTTGTGTGGTTAATAGTGTTATAAGGCTGCACAATAATACATATATATGGTTCTATTCTGAACTCATTTTCGTTCAAAAGAAGCAAAAAGTATACAGAGGCTACTATTAATGAACTGAGCGTGTAAAAATGCAGTTTTCCTTCAGATATGGGGATTTCCCTACAAAAACTATTTATTTTAAAATAAAGATATAACAGAACAATAAAATAACAACAAAAGTTCCATAGTAGTAATAAGCGTTATTGCCCGTTAAGGGTTGTTTTTATTTCCTAGCTATACAATAATGGCGGCCACCGTGGTGTGATGGTAGCGTGCTCCGCCTATCACACCGTATGCCCTAGGTTCAACTCCCGGGCAAAGCAACATCAAAATTTTAGAAATAAGGTTTTTCAATTAGAAGAAAATTTTCTAAGCGGGGTCGCCCCTCGGCAGTGTTTGGCAAGCGCTCCGGGTGTATTTCTGCATGAAAAGCTCTCAGTGAAAACTCATCTGCCTTGCAGATGCCGTTCGGAGTCGGCATAAAACATGTAGGTCCCGTCCGGCCAATTTGTAGGGAAATCAAGAGGAGCACGACGCAAATTGGAAGAGAAGCTCGGCCTTAGATCTCTTCGGAGGTTATCGCGCCTTACATATACAATAACCCCCAGCGGGTTAGGGGGATTAGAATATACCCACGGTAGGTATGCCTCTGTTAAGAGGCGACTAAGATACCAAACTGATTGAAGAGGTTGTGTAGCGCAACCCGCTCAAGGGGCTGCCGGCGCAATATATAGCTTCTCCAACCCAATTGTCAATCTCACCTCTCCATGGCGAATCCTGTTTCATTAATAGCCAAGGCTCTGGCGACTCAAAGTTCCTCATGGAAACTAGGGGGTGGGGAGGGCGGTTTGGCCTAGAAGGTTTAATGTGGTTATATAAATCATTCCCGAGATGATCGGGCTAGTACCTTAATGGTACTTTGTTACCGGAACGTACCGGATCTATATCCGGCAAAGGACCTTCAACATCGATAACACTCCCCAAGGTCTTCGGGGAGTGTCTTTATCGTTAATACAAGAACAACAACAAAAACCACAACAACAAAAAACCACAACAACAACAACAAAAACCACACAACAACAACAACAACAATAACAGTGGCTGTCAGACGATTTCGCAAGCAAACAGTTGTAGCTACGAAAAAAATGTTTATGCCAAATTTCGTTCGGATTGGGAGATTTTTGTTTGACTTATGACATTGAAAGTATTTTGGAGAGAGTAGCAAAAAAAGGGGCGGGTTGCGCCCATTTTCAAAATTCTTAGCTCAACCACACCATGACTGAGGTAGAATATCAGTAAAATGTAGTTAAATACCATAGAGTTATTGCAAACTTTGTTAAGGTGAGACCTTTAGGAGGAGTGGGGGTGGTCTGTAACCGATTTTGATTATCTTAACTCTGTCTATATAATTTGGCAAAGATAGTGTCTCTGCCAAATTTCAATGTAATATCTTTAATGACTTTTGATTTATGGCTTGCTAAACTTACAAATTTTCTTCTTCTAAATGTGGGTGGTACCACGCCCATATTCCAAAAATTTTTGGAATTTATGTTTGTTTTGCGTCATAAAATCAATCCGGCTACCAAATTGCGTATGCATTTTTGAGCTATCTATTTTTTTTTAATTCTTCTAAATTTTCGATATCGAAAAAGTAGGCGTGCTTATCGCCCGATTTCACTAATTTTCAATACCAATCTATTCTGGATCCAGATAAGCCCGTATACCGATTTTGGTGAAGATTTCTCAATATTAAGTTATCATGTTAACGGACGGACATGGCTTAATCAATTTTTTTCTCGATAGTGATGATTTTGATATTTCGAAGTCTATATCTATTTCGATTCTTTTATACCTGTACAACCAACCGTTATCCAATCAAAGTTATAATACCCCGTGCACAAGTACAGCTGGGTATAAATAGGAAGTTTTACTATGGCAAGTACTCGAAAATTTATTCACTACGCTCTTGCCCACTGATTAAATTTCCCTCTTTAAAGTTGCTTCAATTTCTGCTTTAAACACAGCGCACAAGATTTAATTATTTGTGTCATTCAATGTGCGCGCGCAAAGGTCGTTCGTGTAACTGTTGTTGGTGGCAGTTGTAATTCAATAATGATAACTTAATAAAGACAAAAGTTGAGTGGACGCTTTTGGTTTTGCGTGGGCGACAAAAATACTTAAACTGTTGGAATTTTTGTCGACAAAAATAATAGCTTTTGAATTTGAGAATGGGTAAAATAATTGTTGTATAAAAGCATTTCATTCTTTTTTAGTCGAAACGTGCGTAACAGAAAGGTTCAAGCATATGGTTATTGTAAGGAAGCCTCGGTAATGTGCTGACTAATTTTAGGGGTGCAAGTTTTGAGGAGATACGATATATGGTCACCGCAGTTGAAAAATATCGTCAGAGAAATATCGATACAACGATCCAAACTGCAAAACTCACAAAATTGTATCGGTTTTTGCACAAATCATACAACCATATGGACAGTTTTAGCCCGACTTTTGTTGTGTTGTGTGGGAGAATTAGCCTAAATTGACAGTGATATAGCGTAAACGGCGGCCACCGTCGTGTGGTGGTAGCGCGCTCCGCCTACCACACCAAGGATCCTGGATGCACGCCCCGACCAAAGCAACATCAAAACTTTGGAAATGCGTTTTTTAATTAGAAGAAAGTTTTTCTAAATGGGGGGGCCCACGGCAGTAGTTTGGCAAGCACTCCAAGGTGTATTTCTGCCATGAAAAGATTTCGGTGAAAAGTTATATACTTTGCAGATGCCATTCGGAGTCGGCATAAAACTTGTAGATCTCGTCCCGATCAATATTGTTACGAATATTAGCAACACTAAGGGGTATTGCCATCTCTAAGCCGATGCTAAGCAGCGCCTTGTATGCACATCCATAAATCAATCATTATGTATCTACATAAACGAATCAATCATTGTGTCTACACATATGTACGTACACGCAGCGGAGAAGCAACGCACAAACACATGCATATATCTTATCTGAGGTGCTCCCAAGAGAGGGCAATAATTTGTGCAAGTATTACTCACGCGCATATGAGAAGCTATAAACGTAGTTGTTGCTGGTGATTTTGTAGCTGATAACTAACTAGTAAGTTCTGGAATGGAAAAGCCTAGAAGTATGCAACGAAAAATCAAAAAGTATAAAAGGCCGCGACAGTAGAGGCGCGAGAAACAAGTTATCAGTAAAGCGAAATATAAGTGTTATTGTAAAGTACTTTAATAAAGGCCATTTTGCATTATTGAAGAGTGGAGTTATTTATTCAACAGTTTAGTGATTCGAACTTAGCAGAAATTTACAAATAAGAGGATTTGCAGTAAATTCGTTACAATTGGTGTCAGAAGTGGGATTGTTGAATAAATTCCGAAGACTTCGAATAAAATTTGGACATGGCAAAGTGGAGTGAATTGAAGATCCAGCAGCTGAAGAAGGAGTTAGAGAGCCGTGGATTGAACACAAGCGGCATTAAAATCGAACTTCAAGCACGACTACGAGAGGCAATGGAAGCAGAAGGAATTAACGTGGAAGAGTATGTCTTCCTCTTGATGGCGAGGAGACAACAAAAATTGAAGAGAAAAATGAAACATCACAGACAGTTACGAGCACAGACTTGAACAAGATATTGGCTGCAATATCTGCACAAACATCGACAGTAACATCAATGTCGTCGCAAATATCATCCCAACTGGAAGAATAAAAGACAAATATAACATCTCAACTGGCAGAACAAAAGACAAATATAACATCACAATTGGAAGAACAGAAGACTTATTTGGCATCTCAACTGGAAGCACAAGAGACACGTATATCCGAAATGTCGGTACGAATTTCAGCGCAGATATCATCTCAGGTATCTATACAACTTGAAGAGCAGAAAGTCCATATATCATCAAAGCTGGAAGCACAGGATACAAAAATCGCTCAATTTCATGCAGAAGTCGAGGATTTAAAAGGTCGTATGGAGCAATTGCAACTAAATCGCCCAGCAGTTCTAGCGAGCAATCCAAAGGTAAAAACACCATCCTTTGACGGTTCTGTTCCTTTCCAGGTCTTTAAGCTACAGTTTGAGAAGACCGCAGCAGTGAACAACTGGAATGCTGAAGATAAAGTTGCAGCTCTATTCGTAGCATTGAAGGGGCCAGCAGCCGAAATCCTACAGACGATTCCCGATGGAGAGCGGAAGAACTATGAAGCATTGATGGCCGCTGTCGAGAGACGTTATGGAAGCGAGCATAGAAAACAGATATTGCAAATTGAGTTGCAAAATCGTTACCAAAAAGCAAATGAGATATTGCAAGAGTTTGCGTCGGATGCCAACATTCGCAGAAACGGTATCACATGCTCTGATTCAAGAAACAGCGTCGCTTCTGTGAAAGCCAGTTTTCAACGCACGCCGTGTGGAAGTAGAAAGGCCAGAGTGGGTAGACGAAATATTGGAGGCGCTGAAAGGATCGCAAAAGCGGAGTGAAAAAAGTTATCAAATGCTTCAAATGCGGGAAGCCCTGTCACATTGTACGTCATTGCGATCTTGATCCTAGTGGTTTCAACAGCATGGGTGGTCTTAATAACAAAGCTGGAGGGGATGAGCAAGAGCGAGTAAGATGTAGAGATCGATAGCTAGCTCCAGCTATTGAATGTCCTATGATATCTGTGTCGCAAATTGGTAGAAAATCGAGCAGTCTTACCGTCAGAGGGAATGTGGATGGCAAAGAACGTGTACTGAATGTAGATACAGGCGCATATCATTCCTTAATTCGATCTGACTTGGTCAACAGGAGAGTCAAAACGTTACCTGGAGCAAGGTTGCGTACGATCACTGGCGAGTATAACCAAGTCCAGGGAGAAGTGGTACGTGATGTCTTGATTGGAAAGATCACAGTTCTACACAAATTCGTTGTGGCGGAGATCGTTGATGAAATCATATTGGAAGTGGATTCCTTGGTTGACCATGACATCAAGATCGATATGGAGAGAAGGGTGATGCGTTATAAGAACCAGGATATACCACTTAACTTCAGTTTGCAGAAAGGGTTCAGTAGTGTCAAGGGATGGCGATACTTACGACAGGGTCTTCCGAGATATGTAAAATTAATACATAGACACGGTTTATACTAATTGATATGTATTGAATGTTCAAAAGTTTAATAAAAGATATTAGGTTTAATTATTAATTGATTTGGCTGATTTTCACGTTGCCTCGTTGAATCTCCGAATAACACTGTTTTTGCAATCGGGAATATATGAAGAGTCAGGATTGCTAAGTGTCAATTGTATTTTAGGGTTGCCAAGTGACAGTAGTAATCGAGTACTGGTGGAGAAGACTTGACAAAGACCACGAAAGTCAAAGGCAAACGTTGATAGATCGAATGGGCTAAATAAAGCAAAATCTAAGTACCTGCGAGAGAAACACTGGCATTGACAAAACCTAATGGACGCACAAAAACGAAGCAACGAATTTCCCAGAAAGAATGCGAGGGTAGTTTCAAGCCGGAGCACACTACTGTTGTGAAACGTGGGAACGATACTGATTATGCGAAGCCGATCCGTCAAGCGCAAGCTCTACGAAGTAGATCATTGGCCAAACAACAGGGTGTGAGGGAACGGCCCAGTGTAATGAGTAGTGAGATCAAACACTGGCATGACAAGAACTTTAATCGGAAGTTTTCTGGGAGGGAGATTTGGTACTGCTATACAGCCCTCACCGGCGAAAAGGCGTTCCATCCAAATCTCGGTGCAGTTGGGAAGGCCCGTACAGAGTTGTGAAGAGGATCAGTGATGTCATCTACCGCATACAAGCAATTGGGAAACCACGGAATAGAAGAGTGGTACATTTGGAGATGCTAGCAGCGGTTAGATCGAGAGATTTGTCTGATCGGGACGACCAGACTTAGGTGGAGGGCAGTGTTACGAATATTAGCAACACTAAGGGGTACTGCCATCTCTAAGCCGATGCTAAGTAGCGCCTTGTATGCACATCCATAAATCAATCATTATGTATCTACACAAACGAATCAATCATTGTGTCTACACAGATGTACGTACACGCAGCGGAGAAGCAACGCACAAACACATGCATATATCTTATCTGAAGTGCTCACAAGAGAGGGCAATAACTTTTGCAAGTATTACTCACGCGCATATGAGAAGCTATAAACGTAGTTGTGGCTGATGATTTTGTAGCTGATAACTAACTAGTAAGTTCTGGAATGGAAAAGCCTAGAAGTATGCAACGAAAAATCAAGAAGTATAAAAGGCCGCGACAGTAGAGGCGCGAGAATTCAGTTTCATTTAAGCTATCAATCAGTTTGAGTTAAGCAAGTTATCAGTAATAGAAATATAAGTGTTATTGTGAAGTACTTTAATAAAGGCCATTTTGCATTATTGAAGAGTGGAGTTATTTATTCAACAGTTTAGTGATTCGAACTTAGCAGAAAGTTGCAGATAAAAGGATTTGCAGTAAATTCGTTACAATATGTAGAAAAAGTTGAATGGAGCACGACGCAAACTGAATGTGAAGCTCGGCATAAAATATCTCGGAGGTTATTCGTACCTTACATATACGCACGTATATATAGCACCAGCTTCCAGAAAATATTATGGGCAACTAGCCAGTTCCAACTGCCGCCGGTAATAACAGCTATCGTCACAACACCGACGACAAAAACGAAAGCTATAACGTTGGGATGCACCCATCAGGAAAAGAGGAAACGATAGTGTAAACGAATATGAGCTAGAGAGGAAACATAAGAGCTATCATCCTGTCGCAAAGATCCTCAGCCAGATAATCAATTTTGCATGTAAGTGCAAAAACAACGATTTGAGCCAGATAAACCCAAATAGAAGTCTTGTTCAATTTTGTGGGCTAGATAAGTTGTTAATTTTTTGTCTATAGTTTGGCATCGCTGCCTTTAATAACTGGAACCAAACCAGGACGGTGTGTTATCTATTAACTAAGTGCTAAAAGTTTATAATCGATGACTTATCGGTTTGTAGAGGGTTATAGGCGTTTTACTGATTTCTTTACCGACGAGTTATCGATTTGTTGGAGTTTCGGGGGCGGCAAACGTTGGCATCTAACGATTTGTTACCAAAGTGATATAAATTTGCTCCCATTAACAATGGCTATCAATGAGTTATCGGTTTTTTATCGAAAGCTATCGACTTATTACCAAAAGGCCATCGATTATGTAGGGACAACCGCCGTGCAAAATTTCCAAATGTTACCTGCAACGACCTTTGATTCATGGCTAAAATAGTTTTAAATTTTCTTCTTATAAATGTGGACATGCCACGCCCATTTCACACATTTTTACCAGGTTTCTATTCTTCGTCGTAATATCAACTCACGTATGAAGTTTAATCATCTTATTTATCTTTTGCAATGAATTATCTCATTTTTTTCTATTTTTCGAAATCTCTATATCAATTTTTTTTGTTTAAGTGGGCGTATTCGATAACCGATTTTGTACAATGTGTACATATATTAGTGAGAGCAATGTACGTATCAAGTTTCAACATTATATCTTCAACGGCTCTCCATTTACGGCTTGGACAACTTTTAAATTGTTTTATTCTTGGGCGTTTCGCCTTCCGTGGGCGTTCCGCCTTCCGGATCACTGTAGCGTATTTCAGGCCGAGCTTGTGGCCATACAAGACGCTGTGGACTGCCTTAGGCAGTCTCTCAGAAGCACATTTATAGTTTCTCAGACAGTCAAGTAGTGTTGAAAGCCCTTGACTCTGTCACAACTAAATCTGTTTACTCTGCATCTGGTATGGGTTCCGGGGCATAGGGGCATACCAGGTGATGAGATGGCGGATGAGCTTGGAAGAAAGGGTACCTACCTTCCACTTTCGCCATCCAGGAAGAGGTTGGGCATGCCGTTCTCCACCTGCAAGCTCAAGATAAAGGAGGCTCTACTGATGGAAGATCCATAATAGATGCCACACAGCAAAACTCACATGGCCTGAATGGAATGAGAAGAGGTCGCCTGAGCTGCTCACCCTCCGTAAGAGGAATTTTTCCTTAGTTGTGGGTCTTCTCACTGGTCACGTTTGTATTGTACTGTATGCGGAAAGGATTGGCGCTCCATTTAGTGGTTATTGTAGAAGCTGTGGCAAGAAGAAGAGCCTGAAACTGTTAGGCATCTACTCTGCGAATGTCCAGCGCTCGGTAGAAGAAGGCAACGTTTTATGGGCAAGATGTTTCTAGAAGATCTAACTGATACAGATCAAGTCAATACACGACGCTTAGTTAGCTTCACAAACTCAACGAAGTGGTTTGATTAGGAGAGTAGGAACAAATGCGTGTGGTTTCACAATGAGCCTATAAAGGCTTAGGTGTGCGCCTCCGACGCGGTTGGCAGCAACGTGAACCTAGCCTGGGTGCTCATGCCAATTCTTTCAAAGGATTTTTATCCAAGATTTTAATTTACGTTCTTGTAGTTCAACTAACCCTCAAACCAAATCCGAAAAAGTAAATAAGTAGAAAGAGGCTTTGCTGGTTACCCACAGCTAATTTAATGCGAGATTTTAGTTTTTTTTAAATCTCCCAACTAATTAATTACACAAAATACCTGACAAATGTTGCTCATTTCTATGCAGGCTTAATCAAACCATCAACAGCAACAACAACGTAATTACATTAACAAGGAGATATTTGTATTATTGTATTAGATTCTATTTTAGCTGCCACTTGAAATGCCACTCACAGCTAAGACGTTCAAGTTGTGGCGAAGCTTTTTAAGTAGCAACGTCAAAAAAAGATAGCCAAAAATATCCTACTATTTAAGAACTTTAGCTTCACCAAATTGTAAGCGAAAAAGCTGAAATGAGTTAAGTAAAATATTAGCATGGTTACTTCGAATTAGATGCTGGAGAAAGTTTTGGTCTAAAGCGTGTTGCTTTTGAGCTACCGGCTGTCTTAGTAACATGAGGGTTTTGGTTGCGGCTGAGAGCCTTTTAATTTCCTGTATTCTTATACTTCGCTGATATACTTACTTACTTACTTAATTGGCGCTTAACCATCTAAACGGTTATGGACATCCAACAAGGCGCGCCGGTTGCTCCTTCGCTCCGTCAACCGGCGGCAATTGGACACACCAAGGGAGTTTAAATCGTTTTCCACCTGGTCCTTCCAACGGAGTGGGGCCGCCCTCTACCTCTGCTTCCATAGGCGGGTTCCGATAGAAACACTATCTTGGCCGGAGCATATCCTTCATTCGCATAACATGGCCTAGCCAGCGCAGCCGCTGCTTTTGAATTCGCTGGACTATGTGGATGTATGCGTATAGCTCGTACAGCTCATCGTTAAATCTTCTTCGGTACTCGCCATCGCCAACGCGTAGAGGTCCATAAATCTTTCGAAGAACTTTTCTCTCGAACACTCCCAAAGCCGCTTCATCTGCTGTTGTCATGGTCCATGTCTGCCCCATATAGCAGGACGGGTACGATAAGTGACTTGTAGAGTATGCTTTACGTTCGCCGAGAGAGGACTTTATTTTTCAATTGCCTACCTAGTCAAAAGTAGTATTTATTGGCAAGATTGATTCTTCGCTGGAATTCTGACTGAGCTGATGGTGTTGCTCAACGTCATTTTGCACAGCCGTATAAGTTTTGTGGGGAAACCATATTCAGGCATAGCGGCATATAGGCAGCTCTTTTTCGTGCTGTCGAAGGCGGCTTTAAAACCGACGAAGAGGTGATGTGTGTCGATTCTCTTTTCACGGGTTTTTTCCAAGATTTTTGGTACTGCAATGATAAGGTCCAATCAGCCGGGTCACGGTGGGCTTTAATCTTTCGCACAATAAACTTGAAAGGACTTATATGCGATATTAAGAAGGCTGATTCCACGATAGTTGATGCATTTTGCAGTATCCCCCTTCTTGTGGACTGGGAAAAGAACACTTAGATTCCAATCGTCGGGCATGCACTCGTCCGCCCATATTTTGCTAAGAAGCTGCTGCATGCGCCTTACCAACTCATCGCCGCCGTACTTGAATAGCTCCGCAGGCAATCCATCAGCGCCCACGGCCCTATTGTTTTCAATCTGGTTATTGCTAGTCTAACTTTGTCATATTCGGGCGGAGGGACATATATTCCATCATCATCGATTGCGGGATCGGGTTCGTCATCTCTGCGCGGTGAATCGCTGCAGTTGCAAGGTCGCCGTTTTCGTTCCTAGATGAGTTTGCCCCGGTATTAAAACTTTCCGTCTGTCGCCGTATTTTTTGGTAACATTTTCGGGCGTTATTCCTGGTGGCTAGAAGCTCAAGCTCCTCGCACTCACGCCTTTCTGCTTCTGCTTTCTTCTTCCTGAAAAGGCGTCTCGCTTCCCTTTTCAACTCACGATAGCGTTCACACACTCCTCTTGTTGCGTTCGCTTTTAACGTAGACCTGTAGGCAGCGTCTATTCTTTCGGTTGCAACGCGGCATTCTTCATTGTACCAGTTGTTTTTTCGTGGCCGCCGGTAACCAAGTTTTCCTCGGCGGCAGTAAGAAGTGCTTTGGAGATATGCTCCCACTACTCCTGTATTCCTTCAGGCTGTGTTGTGCTCTCAGAGAGCAGATGTGAGAGTCTAGTTGCGAAATCATTGGCAGTCTGTTGTGATTGAAGCTTTTCGACGTCTAGCTTTCCTTGTGTTTTTGTTCCTTGGTTTTTAACACACAGGTTATTAGCGGAACAGAGGGATAGGGTGTTGTAAGAGTTTGAATAAGAGAGCTTAAACAGGGGTGCAACGTATTTTGAACGAACCCTCTGAAGGTGAGAGAAAAAAGTAGGAGGTGAGTCAGTTACAGATTTGGTATGCTAGAGAATAATGGACCCTGTTTGTACTGCTCTTCAGACAGTAAATGCAATGATAAATCTGTACCGGTTTCACATGTTGCTAATATTTTTGCAGACTGGGACATAATTAGGATTCGAGATGAGGGCTATTTATCTGAGAACCATGAGGCTCCAAGTTTTTCACAGCTTCAACTCCGTCTAGAATAAGTCAGATTACTATGCACCAGTTACTGCCGTCTTAGCTAGCTTTTCCACTTATAAAAATTAACCGAAGGAACGTAGTGGTGAGCTCGCGTAATGCGGTAGACACCTGCACTTTTGTCAGGAGCTCGTTGTCAGCTGGAAACAGGTTTCCTGACTCTTGCAGCGCCTTCCAAGCATAGACTGCCACTATTAAATGTGAGTGAACCAGAACTTGTATGATATAAGAGAATTCATTCACCTCAATGAGTGAAAGTAAACCTCATTGGCTCTGTGAAATTTTTAGTATTACACATTGGTCAATGTGAATGCCAGTGAATGCGACGCAAATTGTCACGGCGTCATACATAATCTGACCATTAAACATAGAGCTTAGTTACTACTTATGTATTATAGAGTGAAATTAATAGAATTGATATCGATATCGTGACTTGCGATATTCCTGGTAGCTTTCACACGAATATTTTGTCTCAAGCTAGCACAAATGAAGCAGAAGCGACAGTGGGTTGGACTTTGGTGCTTTTCTGGCCACTTGTATTCTGCTTCCGTACAATTTTGTTGTTGTTATATTAACGATAAAGACACTTTCCGAAGGTTTTGGGAAGTGTTAGCGATGTTGATCGTCCTCTGCCAGATACACATCCGGTACGTTCCGGCAACAAAGCACCATAAAGGTACTATCCCAACCAATTCGGGAACGATTAATATTACCACGTTAAACCTTCTAGGCCATACCGTCCTCACATCCCCTCGTGCCATGAGGAACTTGGGGTCGCCAGAGGCTTGCATGCTAAACATGTGTATGATACATTCATATTTGTGACAAGAATCCCCGCGAGGTTGACAACTGGGTTGCGGAAGCTTTGAGAAAAAGCCTATTACCAACAAAAGTCTAAAAAGATAAATTGACCGGAAAATCCTTGATCCTTGATTATTGGAAAGAAGAACCTAACGCTTTATTCGAGGACTGCCATAAGACATATGAAGTCTGTTTCCTTTATGATATAGAAGTTGTGGTGCGCCTGTATCTATGCTCCTTCCAGAGACCCATCTTCCGAAGCCAAGTGCCAATCGCTGAACGTTGTTAGCACGTTATTCAGGTAGTGCACTTCTACTCTCTTATATTAGGATCGCTGGAATAAATGCCTTGAACTTCCATAGAATGCAGTTTAGCTGTAAGAAGCACTGCGGAGTGATGAAGCTATTGACAATTGAAGAAAGGTAAGCTTAAGCTCGACATTTTTGATCTAGACGTAGAGATCACCAGTTATGTCGTTGAGTAGTTACTGACATATTCCCGTGCACTGAGCTGTCTTCGTGATCCTTGTACGATCCCACTAATCACGTCGGGACACATATGTGGTACCAGTATTATTACGTCAACCGCGTAGGTTACCACTTAACCAAATTTATTTTGATTAAACGAAATTTTCTGGAAGTAGCAATAGGTTGCTACCCCGCCCGATTATGACGAAGTTAGAATAGCAATAACCAGATTGAAAAACAACAAGGCCGTGGGCGCTGATGGATTGCCGGCGGAGCTATTCAAGTTCGGCGGCGAGGAGTTGATAAGGCGCATGCAGCAGCTTCTTAGCAAAATATGGCGGACGAAAGCATGCCCGACGGTTGGAATCTAAGTGTTCTTTGCCCAGTCCACAAGAAGGGGGATACTGCAAAATGCATCAACTATCGTGGAATCAGCCTTCTTAATATCGCATATAAGGTCCTTTCAAGTGTATTGTGCGAAAGATTGAAGCCCACCGTGAACCGGCTGATTGGACCTTATCAGTGCGGCTTCAGACCTGGTAAATCTACCATCGACCAGATTTTCACAATGCGCCAAATCTTGGAAAAAACCCGTGAAAAGAGAATCGACACACATCACCTCTTCGTCGACTTTGAAGCCGCCTTCGACAGCACGAAAAGGAGCTGCCTATATGCCGCTATGTCTGAATTTGGTTTCCCCGCAAAACTTATACGGCTGTGCAAAACGACGTTGAGCAACACCATCAGCTCAGTCAGAATTGGGAAGGACCTCTCCGAGCCGTTCGAAACTAAACGAGGTTTCAGACAGGGTGACCCCCTATCGTGCGATTTCTTTAATTTGATGCTGGAGAAAATTATACTAGCTGCAGAACTTAACCGCACTGGAACAATATACTATAAAAGCGTGCAATTACTGGCATATGCTGATGATATTGATATCATCGGCCTAAACACCCGCGCTGTTAGTTCTGCTTACTCCAAGCTGGAAAAAGAAGCGGTAAAGATGGGTTTGATGGTGAACGAGGACAAAACGAAGTACCTGCTGTCATCGAGCAAAGAGTCAGCGCATATGCGCCTTGGCAACCACGCTACTGTTGGCAGCCATAATTTCGAAATAGTAAAAGACTTCGTTTATTTGGGAACCAGCATCAACACTAGCAACAACATCAGCACTGAAATCCAGCGAAGAATCAATCTTGCCAATAAATGCTACTTTGGACTAGGTAGGCAATTGAAAAGTAAAGTCCTCTCTCGGCGAACGAAAATCATACTCTACAAGTCACTTATCGTACCCGTCCTGCTATATGGGGCAGAAGCATGGACCATGACAACAGCAGATGAAGCGGCTTTGGGAGTGTTCGAGAGAAAAGTTCTTCGAAAGATTTATGGACCTCTACGCGTTGGCGATGGCGAGTACCGAAGAAGATTTAATGATGAGCTGTACGAGCTATACGCAGACATCAACATAGTCCAGCGAATTAAAACGCAGCGGCTGCGCTGGCTAGGCCATGTTATGCGAATGAAAGATGATGCTCCGGCCGAGAAAGTGTTTCTATCGGAACCCGCCTATGGAAGCAGAGGTAGAGTGCGGCCCCCACTCCGTTGGAAGGACCAGGTGGAAAACGATTTAAACTCCCTTGGTGTGACCAATTGGCGCCGGTTGGCGGAGCGAAGGAGCGACTGGCGCGCCTTGTTGGACGGCCATAACCGTTTAGACGGTTAAGCGCCAATTAAGTAAGTAAGTAAGCAATAGGTTGCCGTCCTGTGCAGCCCTTCACATGCGTGTTATCACCTCACTCGAAGCAGATTTAGGCCGGCCTTCTCTTCCAATTTGCGTCGTGCAGCTTTTTGAATATTTGACTACAAATTGGCGGGGCTGTAGGTCCCAGTTTTTATATCGACTCCGAACGGCAGCTGCAAGACAGGTACATTTTCAATGAGAAGGTTTTCATGGTAGAAATACACTCTGCGTGTGTGCAACTTCTGCCGAGGTGCGATCATGCTTAGAAAACTGTTTTCTTATTTAAAAAATTCTAAGTTTAGCGCTGATTATTCCGCAACGCAGGGACAACCTTATATAGCTCATGATAAGATATTCAATATCAAGGACATAAGTGGCATCCCCCATTGCTTCCAGCCTGGCATCATAGAAGGCTCCCTCTATGTTCGTGTGGTCCTTGTGGGCCATTTAATGTAGCGCCATTTTCGTTAAGCTGTAATGATGCATATTAGGGCTTTTACAGCCTCGAAGCTTATTGCGTCTTTAGGTATCCAAACTCCTGCGAAGGACTAATGAGTTTGAAATCCTTGGGCTGGACCCTCTTGTGACATTTTCATTGTTTATTACTCTGGTCTCTGACTAGAGGAACAGGTGATGCATGCTTTTTACCAGATTCTTGCTTGTCTAGAAGGCCTTCGTACTAAAGCCACGTCCAACATTTGTCGGACATCTAGCTATATAAAGTTCGTTTACAACGTGGCATTGTTCCATTTTCTTTTCTGTTTTAAACTTTTTTCTATCCAACACGCACTTCAACTGTTACCCCAGTTGTTGTGTTGCCTTCAATTGGTGTTAGAAGTTTACAAACAGACT